>BEXV01004646.1:6604-17714 GCA_003118195.1 Hemicentrotus pulcherrimus | reverse complement strand
TGACTGACCTAAAGGTTTATAATTATCATTGCATCATGAGCTTAATCCAGATTTTTTTTTCAGAATCTGAGACAAAGTTACCAGATCCCTTTAAACCTGGCGTAATTTAATCCATGGACTAAAAATTTCACTACCCCCCATGTAACATGGTGTGGTGCTTATTTGCTATCCATCCTAAATGAGATTTGAAGAATATTTAAAATAAGATAAAATAAAGTAGGCTTAAATACATATTTACATCATATAAAAGGTTCACTACATTTTTATTAAAAAACCAAGTACACAATTTAAAATATATAGAAATGAATATCACATCTATAGAAATTTGTGTTATCATTCAAAGAGTGTCATACTTTGCATCAACCAAATTACAGTTTCTTCAGATCATCCATGCAAGTGATCAGGTGTTTATGATCTCCTTTGTCAGCATCTCGGGATCAAGATGCTTTGACTTTCTCTGATAATCTTGCCTGTTTCAATAGCTCATGGTTAGCTTGTGTTAAATCTTCTTGGATTGATTTGAGTTTACCCTTGAGTTTCCTGCAGTTTGAGACGACTTGCTGGCGGTTCCTGTAGGATTTGAATTTGGCTTTGATTGGCCTAGGCTGATTTCTTTCATGATGCATATTTTTCTTCAAACAAAACAAAATTATTTACCATGAATTTGTATCAAAAAATTGAAGGTCAACTTATTAAGCTCAGATAGCCTCACAATCTGCTACTTGAAATTATTAGAATTGTAATGTTATATGCATAGATCTGTTTACATTACTTTTCCCAAAATGTTGTATTAACAAAGCATAGGCTACTTCCCAGTCCAATTTGTTTCTCTCCAGGGAATCTGTTATATCTAAAACACATTATAAAACATGATTTCTTAAAAACAAAAAAAACAAAATTACCCATGACTCAAAATCACAATTTTTCCAGTAAAACAATGACCATCAGATGTAGAAAAGAATATCCTTATGAGCGATGATTGCTTTGTGGTTCACACACGCACACCAAGGACATATGAGGCTTTTTATTAATGGTTGCTTGTTTGTTACCATAACTTCATGTTATGAGGATTATAAAACCAAAGTTTTGATCCCCAGTTACAGCTACAGCAGATGGGGTCTGGTTCATTGAAGAGGCTAAGTAGAACTTCATAGTCAATACATGACTTTTATATGTATGTCTGTTGAATGAAAAGAGAAAAGAATGAAAGTAAGCACTTTAAAACTTATCTCTTTTGTAAAATTAAAAAGGTCTTGCATGTTCATTGTGATTACAGTGGACTTGCATGCACATTGCGGTTAAAGTGGACTTGCATGCACATTATATTAACTTAATGATTGAAAAATGTGAATAAACAAACGACCAACTCGTCGTCCCTTAGCTGTATGGGCACACAAACAACAACTTATTCATACAGGCGGTACAGCCTATCTGTCAGAAATTCAGCACCTACATTAATCACATAAAACAATTTTTAAGTGTGTTTATGATATCAGCAGATCTTTCTATTAATATGATTCAATTTTCAAAATTTAAGCGTAATTACAGTTTTACTCACCAGCAAACTTTCCAAGAAAAATGGATTATCTGGCGTTGGGGTCGACTGGCTTAGAGATGCCTATGTGGGAGGTGCAATCAATAGCACTGACAACACAAGGTAAATGGCAGTAACCATAAAATTCATGTTGGGTCTGCACTCTGCAGGTCTGCCTCTCTTGTTGAAGGAAATGAGATGTATTGCTCCCTTCTCCTGGCAATGGCTATTGAGATGGACTTTACAAGGCGGGACACTGTAGCTTGGGAGAGGCCTTCTTCATCCCCATGCATCTATTGAAAAGCATAGACTTTTGGCGCCCACCTGTTTCGGGCACCTGTTGATGCCTAGCCCTGCTATATTGCCCGTTGTCTGCTACTCAAAGAAGATTATGCCTGTGAAACAAAATGTGTGTGAATAATAAAGTTTTACAGATTTGTACAACTGTAAATTTTTCTGCTACAGACATACAGGTGTATGATACAATATGAAGTATCTTTGTAATCCTTTGATCTTTTCTGATTTCAGTTGGAATGTAGGACCTGCACACATCATTTCTATCTCAACGGAGGTATACTTCTATGTGTACTATGGTCTACATCTTATTATCTATCAAATCAACTGGCTGAAGGCTGACCTACTTGTAAGATTTCCTGTCAAACTTTTTTCTTCACCAATATTGGATATTATTTCTTCTTTAACTATTAAGCATCACCTGTGCTTGGGAGGGGAATACAAACTTAATCGCTGTACCCCTATGGCATGTCCTCATATTTTACCTGCATTCAATGATTCATTCAATTTTTGTCAATATTGTCATCGATGAGTTACAAAGTGACTTTTCTTGGGTCTAAATCTAAGATTAAATCAACATTTTTTTTTTAATGGACTTACTTGTAAATTTGCATGTTTTTTCTTCTTAAATACATGATGGTGTTTTCTTTATCATTTGTAACTTCTTGTTTTCTTTCATTTTGAGATGTATCATTATGAGTCATATCTTATCTGTGAATGGTACGATTATGAATGATTTTATCTTCTTACAACAAATCGATGAAGCAAACTTGAATAAATTGTAGACATGATTGGTAAATGAACTTTACAAAATCTACAATAAACATACCGGTTGTGATTTATAAATTCAGACATTTCAAACCAAAGTTTATAAAACGCGTTTTGCCAGTCTCACATAATATCATTGTCACCTCCAGAAATATTACAAATGCTGACTGCACTTATCTCGGACTGTTTGGCATTTCTGATTTGGGCTCTTTCTTTTGGCAAAGTCATCCCAGGGTATATAACAAAGCCTATTCACAGCTGATTCGATGTTAACATATGCCTTGATGCATCACATGAAATTGACTAAGCACTGGCGTCGCTAGAGGGTGCTGAGGATTGTTAATGGGTCTGCATTGGCATGTTAACAGGTTTATCATAAATGTTATATTCTTTTTACAATGACAGTAGGTTTTTCATAAATGTAATGCTTCCTGGGAGAAATTTCAATTATTTAAACATATTTGTGGCTTACACCCAGTAAGCCACAGTGATGGCCTGGTGGTAGAGTCGCTGCCCGGCAAGCAGTAGATGCAGGTTCAAGTCCTTTTGGTTCCAGGATTTTTTCTGACTTGTTTTTCAATACAGATCGATCAATCGATCTTATTTACTGGGTTTAAGCCAAAAATATGTTTAAATGTCAGTATTGGTAACAATGTAAAACTTCATAATCTGAGAAATTACAACTTCTGATTTGTTTTTCTTACCATGCAAAAGGAAGCAAACAAGCCAGAGAATCGGAGCCAGCGTCCATGGATTATCACAATGGGTCATCGTCCACCTTATTGTACCAATGATGATAGTGATGACTGCACCATGAGTGTTAGCATTGTAAGTGATCCATATATACATGTTAGAAAAAGTATTATGTTAAAGCAATTCATTGTATCATGAGAGTTCCAAATTGTGAGATTTAAATCACTGTACTGTATACAATGCTTTATTTCAGCATTTTTAAAACTTTTTTTAGTCACGGCGCCCATTAAAGGAAGAAAAAGTTCTGCGCCACCCAAATTCCAAATTCATTTACATCACTCTGACACTCATCAAGTGCCATGGGCACATTTGTTTCTAAATTGCGAGCATAAAAATGATAATGACTCTTTTGATATGATAAAAATAAATATTACTTTATGATCAACACACTAGACATATAGAACGTAGAATAAAGTGTGCGAGCGCCTCGCTGCCAAATACATGAAAACAAAAATCATTATGTGCAGTTGATTTGATGCAGGAATATGAGGATTTTCATGCCATCTCGTTGCCCAGAATTTTATCCTGTTTGTAGATGTTGCTAGCATTGTAAAAAAATAATAAAAGATACATATATTAGGACACCTTTGCTGTCAAATTAAAGCTTTTCAGGCACCTCATTGCTCAAATGTGGAGGTATTCAGGCACTTCGCTGCCAGAAATCATCATGTTTCCTAGTTGCAAGCAAGTGAGGAAGAAAGACATTTATCTTTATAATAACTATTTCCTCATGAGATTACATACTTTAGCGGGTTCTAATAATTTGTTATCACAAAAAATGCTGCTATATTTCCTGAATGGAAGTGAAAGTGTTCTTTGTAACCCATTGTGATTGTGAATGGTCATGTGACATATACTTTCGGAATCGAATGATGTAAAGCCCATTCACAACTTGTTCCAAAGTCCAAATTAACCAACCTCTGTAACAAATTTAATTGGCCAGAGAAGAAAAAATAAGAAAAATGGGTAGATGAAACCTTTAACAGAGTTGGGCAAATAATCTACATATACCACTCTCCACCCAGGTGTATATGTAGTAAATAGGTACCTGGCAGGATTTTATTTCTCAAATGCTTTGAGCACCTAAGAGAAGCAAGGCTAAAGCCAGGGTAATATAGTGCTTTGCAGGCACATTGATGGATATGTATGCAATATTAATGTAGCTATCATACAGCTTGGATCATATAAGGTAATTGGCATACATGACATTTCAGGGATTCAAAAATCCCATACTCTGAAACAAACATAGCCATTGATGACTTTCTGTGTACACGATTTGCATTCAAGGCAAATTTGATTTATCTTTGACCATATATTATTTAATGATGTGCTCCATTGTCTAATGTGCAGTTAATTGTCTTCCTTCTTTCATATGTCTTTTAAATACAGATTCGCAGTGCCTTAGAAGACTTGTTTTATGACAATGGTAAGTAATATATAGCATGATAGACCTAGAGATTTTGAAGATGAGAACGTCTTTATGATTTGCTATATCTTAACTAAGTGGTTCATACTTTTTTATGATACCGTATAGTTTACCTTTTTACACTGTTGAAATAACTAAAAACCTTAAAATCATTTTAATTGCGCCATTGCTTGGCTTTTAAAATTATGCTTTTGTAAACTTTGAAATATTGATTCTTTATTTTGTGCCAGGTGTTGATGTTTAATTCTGGGCCCACGAACACAGCTATGAACGTCTTTGGCCGGTCTATAATCGCAAGGTTTATAATGGGAGTCTATCTGAGCCTTATAACAATCCCAAAGCACCTGTTCATCTCATCACAGGGTCTGCTGTATGTATGCACATTCTCTGAATAGTATTAGTCTGAATGGATAATGTGTTTTAATTTTACAATAGCAATGGATGATTTTTAACCTGGAATGTTTAAAGTTTATATTGTCACAAGGGATTGAGGTGGTTGTATGATACATAAAAACATCCCATGGTACAGGGGAACTGCAAAGGGGCATAATGGATGTGATTTTAACCCTAAAAAGAATGGGCTATTTTGAACCTTTAAAAAGCTGGGGGGTAGGGGGGAGGGGGGGCTTCAAAGGGCACCCCTAAGATCTTGGCAACCGGAAAGTCTGAATGACGCCAAATTTAGCATGGTGATAGATATCCATGAGATGTTATATAAAATATTTTGTTAAATTAGAATATGCTAATTAGAGCTAATTAATTATGCAAATATTGTATTTTGTTAGTGTTTTTTGTATTTTTCTTTATGGTGATTCTTATGAAGAAAAAATGTGTTTATGGTACAATAAACATGCTAATGTTATATCAACACAATCTCTGATTCTCTGATTTTAAAAAAGGGTAATTGATATAATTATCTAACTTATGAATAATTATGATATTATATTATATCATGAACACAAGTTTTGGTGATGATTTCATGTGAAGTCATGAAAGACAATTTTTACTTCCTTATGAGTGCTGGTTTATTTGTCTCAATCATGAAAATCGATTTAGTTTTACAGTTTCTTATTGTTTTCTTTCTTTGTTTTTCTTTGTATTATTCTTTATATATTGTACTGTTTTATCCAAATAAGAATGCAATAAATTTATTCACCCTGCCAAATGGGAATACTAAAAGTACACATGAAAAGATGGGTATAAAACTGAAACATAAAAGGTGCATCTAAAAACTCTGTAAGTAATAAATATGGTAGAATTAAAAAAAAAAATTCAGTGACACACGATTGCAAAATTTGCCAAATGCACCCAGACTTTTGACCTGGTGTGTGCAAATTTGGTATCAAAAGATGCTCAAGACTCTAAGGAAAAAAGTCTTGAAGTGGCACCGTAAAATATTACGAAGTAATCACAGAAATATAGGAGGAGGAGGGGGAGGAGGGGGGGCTCCCCCCCCCCATCTTTTAGGGTTAAGATGTTCATAGTTTTTATGTCAATAAATTCAATATTTGTTTATTTATAACACTGTTGATACAGCTTTTTGTTGTCCTTACCCATGAAGTGTGTCTTTTTTTCCATTAGGGCTGTCGAGAAAGACGAGATCCTTTTACTCACTCTGAACCCTGGGATGCTTTTCGATCTAATGACTATGGATACACCAGGATGCAAATCATCAATAATACACATATCAACTTTGAGCAGGTCTCTGATGATAAGGTATATTTGTTCCCTAAATTTGAAACATAAATCATTAATGCTACACATGCCAATGTGGTGAATGGTTGTTTGGTCTACATCTACTATCCAATCCGAGAAATGTGCAAATTTGATATGTGAAACATTGACAGTTTTTTGCTGTTTGCTTTCCGAGCAGTTTCATCTACTACCCGATTGGTCTATTCCCGTATGGTCTTTACCCAGTCCGTCTACTACCCACACGGTCTAATAATCATTTTGTCTACTTCTCATTGGGTCTAATGGTCATTTAGGCTGATAGTCATCAGGTCTACTTTCCACTTGGTCTAATCTCTAATAAGTCTCTTCCCATTTATTATATTGCTCATTTAGTCTAATGTCAATTAGACAAAATGGAAATTAGACTAAATGAGCAATATACTAAATGATTAGTAAACTTATTGGAGATAAGACCAAATGGAAATTTGACCAATAGGCTATCAGCCTAAATAATACATATGATTTATGATGCACCAAATCCACTTGACAGTCAAATGCTCAAGGCACAGCTTGTGCAAAAGATGAATTACATACGGTACATGATACATTTATACAAAGTGCGATAGGAAAGGTACAGACATGAAAGGTTATGGTAATCAATTATAAGCTAATTTAAGGAGATATTTCTTAAGATTGTTTTTTAACACTTCAGCAGAACTGCTATTCTTATCCATTGAGGGAGAGTATTCCATAATGAAGGTCCAGCATGAGCGAAGGTTCACTCCCCCCACTTTGTTTTAACCCTAGGAGTAACAAGTAAGCCAGAGTTTTGAGAACGTAGCTGTCTAGAAGGAAAGTAATGCTTAATCAAGCCATTGTTATACTGCGGAACAGAGCCATGTGTACAGTGAAATAATAGCATAATAATCTTGAAAACAACATGTTTTTCTACGGGCAATCAATGGAGTGATTTGAGGACTTGTGTGATGTGACTGTACTTGTTGGACAGGGTGACGACACGAGCAGCAGCATTCTGTAATCTTTGTAATTTTGCAAGTAGGTTGTGAGGTGAACTGAACTAAAGGCCATCCAAGTGAGAAGAAATTAAAGCATGAGCAATTTTCTCAGTGGCACTACGGTTAAGATATTTACGAATAAAACCCAAATTGTGTAACTGATAACGTACTGATTTTGAGACATATTGAATTTGTGTAAACATGGTCATGTTTGAGTCGAGAAACACACCAAGGTTGCGACATACATTAGATAGGGTAATTTCATGTCCAGCAAGAGTAATTGAAGTGATGGAAATCTTCTCTAACTGAGTCTTAGAACCATACATTATAAATACACAAGTCTCGATGTTATGGATAGTGCTGGCTGCATTGCTCTGATTGGGTTTGAAAGAAATATATATTTGAATATCATGAGCATAAACATGATAAGAGAGAGAATGGTGATGAAAATATTCTTCAAACCCGTTAAATATAAGGAAAATAGCGTGGGCCCGCCCGCAGAGCCTTGTGGAACTCCGCATGTAAGTGGAACAAAATCTGAAGAGCAGCCATTTATCAAGACAGTTTGAGAATGGCATGACAGGTTTGATTTAAACCATTCAAGGGCTTGACCTTTAATACCGAGTGACATGAGGGTATTCACCAGAACAGTTTGGTTAACAGTGTCAAAGGCTGAAAACCCAATGAGAAGTAGACAAAATGATTATTAGACCAAATAGACCAAATGAGAAGTAGACAAAATGATTATTAGACCGTGTGGGTAGTAGACGGACTGGGTAAAGACCATACGGGAATAGACCAATCGGGTAGTAGATGAAACTGCTTGGAAAGTAAACGGCAAAAATCTGTCTATGCTTCACATATCAAATTTGCACATTTCTCAGATATAAAAAGGTAAATTCACTCCTAACACTACTCAAACACTCATCAATGCTATAATACCAAGGCTAAGGGATTATAAAAGTGGTGTCACTTTAATAGTCCAGTGTAGTGAATCAGTGATCTGAAGGAAATATATTACTTCAATGCTCTTGAAGTAGCTACAATCAGACTGATAATTGGTGCCTAGTTGAAAGCAGCAATATAAGATCAAACTCCTTTTCTTGTGAATGATGATTAAAGTAGATTATTCATTTGATGTTTTTCAGGGCGGAGCAGTGATTGACAAGTTCACTCTTATCAAGAACAAGCATGGACCTGAAGCATGGCTTTAATATCTTGTCCAAAGATGGAAGAAATGTGCAGAGGAATCACCATGCATTCTCAGAAGTGAACTTTAAGGAGGGTATTGTCAGTAAATCATACAATAACAGAGATGGAAACAGTGATATTTTTACATCTTTTGGTACATTATTTTTGTATTTGTATCTACCTTTTTGAAGCAGAAAATACTGTTTCATAAGTTATTTTCCACAAAAGGTTTGAGTAAACACATAACAAATAAGATTATTTTTTTATAAAGGAGATAGTAATGATGATATTTAGCTTTTATATAGCGTTTAAAACAAATGTCTCTTAGCGCTTTACAAATATACTATTACCCCGGTCATTGGATTCAGTGCTTGCCCGCACTGACTGTGTGCACAATCTCAACTCCCTGGGGATCATTCCAGCCAGGTGTTACTTGACGCTCAAAAACTGTTTGACCAACAATACCGGTCGCATCCTACCGGTTACCCATTTAACACGTGGGTGGAGAGTGGAGTGCAGGTTAATATCTTGCCAAAGGATATTAGTGCTGTGTCGGGATTCGAACACTCGCCCTTCGCATCTCGAGTCAAGCGGCTTAAATCACTTAACCACGACACTCCACTGATGATGATGATGTTGGTGATGAATACGTGGTACACTGTAATTTACTATTAGATATATGTATATATGGGAAATCTAGATAGATTGTGCAATACGATCATGCTGCAATGTAATATATTCAATATTCAATTCCGGCATCTTGTATAACACAAGACTTGTTTGTATCATTTGTGATGTTTATATGTAGATATCAAGTCTTGAAGATAATTTCTGCATCATTTAACCTAGGAAGTGTGATTTTCTTAAAGAAAACACCTGAAAAACAATTTGACTGGTTTTACCAATACCTGCATTTTATTTTTTTGGGGGGAAACATATTTGACCTCAGGTTTTTTACACCATTGACTCTCAATGTCTGATTTATGACAGTCAAATATAATCAGTTTATCTCCTTATATTTGGTGATGCATACTGATACCAAGCTTGAAAATGAATTTTCGCTCGATAGTACTTGAAGGTGAATAAAAAAGCAGACTCTTACATTCCTCTTACAGCACATTGAATGGTGCAATCATGCAATATACATGTATCTCATCTTTACATGATGTATTCAAATGCTAAAAAAATCAAAAGGAAAAAATACTGATTTAGAAATATAGGACTTTTTAAGTATACGAATGAAAAATATGGATGGAAAAACAAACACAAAGGCTCATACGGTATGCATTTTCTTTATCTATTAAAGGTACCAACATTTCATGCCAGCATAAGTCATTTATATTTGCCAGTGTGTAATATGTTGTTTTGTTTTGTTAATTCATTATTTGGTTAGTGAGAGTTTACCTCATCATGTGCCACCAAGGCTTATGACTCAATGTACATGCAGTGTGTATGGGCCTTGGTTTGTTTCATTTTTTCATTTTCTGGTGGTGATTCAAAAGATTTGCCTTTTAATGTGCCACTGTTATTATATGATAAACAGACAAGACATTTCCACTTACATACTGCTCCACCAAGATGATTATGTATGGTGGTCAATTTATATAAATAATAGCATGGAAAAAGCTTGTTGAATGTTTATTATTCAGTACATGTATGCTACCATGCATATAAATCCCTTGAGTTTTCATGCTTGAAATTGCTTAAAATTGCTTAAAATATGAGTGGGTTTTTTTTCTTCTCCCCCTTTCCACAGGGTTCTTTATTTTCAAAACAAATTCCATCATATACAGTATATCCATATATCATATACAAATAATTTAAGAAATAATTTCCATACATAATGGCTTGACACATATAATAATATGAGTGTTTGGTATAATTGGATAGGATAATGATTCTACAACTTTGATACTACAACATGCAAGGCATGAGTGGTTAAAGGAGTGCAGGCATTAAATAATTCAGCATTGTATGTCTGTATTTTAGTTATAGATCTATCTCAAGACAATCAAATCAGCTTGGCACATCAAAAGTTAAAATGTATTTGTATTTACGACTTGTAAACATGTTTATTTGGTATGCCTTTTGTTGAAATAATACTGGTATGCAGTATGAACCATGAAAATGTATATATAAGTGAAAGGGCTTCTCAAAAATTACATTCCTTGCTATATTAATTTGAAAAAACGCTATACAAATATAAGTAGTAATTTGTTTCAAAAGTTTAAAAGCTGGTAACTTCAGTCATATATAGTTCATCTTATCATAATCTTAAAGGTAAAGACCAGTTATGGTGATGCGATTGCATTGTGAAAGAAACATTGTCGAATCGATCAGAAAAGGTTGATCATCTAGCATCTAGCATCTAGCATCTGCAAGGTTCTGGAATCATCAAAATGATAAGAAATTTGGCCCATTCTTCGTAAAGTTACAAGCACTATACACAGAAAG
>BEXV01004644.1:0-11816 GCA_003118195.1 Hemicentrotus pulcherrimus | reverse complement strand
CCCCCCCCCCCCAACTCCGGCGCCTATGTGCACAGTCATACTAGGCTGATGGCATACTGCACAAGCTCTGTACTTTAGCTGCCCGGACGCGTCTTATTTTTTCGTACCACAGCCTAGATTCCAGTATAAACACTTGTTCATACATAACAAGCTACAAAAGCTTGCAAAGAGGTCACAAACAAGTCGACTTTGATTATTCATTGCTTTGCCTCACTATTTATAAAGGCAAAACAAACTGAATAAAATACTGAGATTCGAACCCTCAAATCAATCAACTCCAAAGTTCTATTAGTGTTATGCTGTCTCTACCAATTAATCTAATGATGGGTTGAGGAGAGGTTGATTTGTATAATTACTATCATCCTTTTAACAACCCTACCGGATTCCATGTGTGCATGCACTGGTTTCCCTATCAAGTGCGCAGGCGCAAGCTTCCTTCGCGAGCTCAATCTGGGCTCGCTGTGGTAAGAAAACATAAGATGGCCCTTGACAGAGTCAGGAGTTAGGCTCTACTCAAGGCTGTAATAAGTGTGGTACAGTATCGTGGTGTTTGCAGACTCCCCACCCCCAGAATTCACCGTGGTGATTGGCTTACCCTAGAGGAAACTTCGCTGCATTCCTCCGCGATGCCAGTATCAAGAGACAGAACGTACAGACGATGATGGAAAGAATACCAGCAATGACACCTAGCACGATAGCGATGATCAATCCATTAGACAATCCTCGTGGCTCTGCAGCGTGGGAAACAGAATAAAACTTGTTGGTTTTAAAATTTAAATTCGATGAGCTTTAATCTGAATTGTAAGTTCTAAAAATAATATTTGAAAACATTGGTTACTTCTAAATGCTTAGAACAGATGAATTTGTGAATTTTTTAGTCTTAAATATTATAATATTTCTGAACAATAAACCTTTGTTGGGTAGGTACTTTTACATAGTAAAAACAAAAAATGAAATGGAATAGTTATTTTTCAGGTAAATTTTAGATGAATTTGTGACCACTTTAATCAGATTTCTAAATGATAAGATTCGTTTTTCAGGGCAGAGGTGCGTGGTAAAAAGTATTATTTGAAATGAATGTATTAAACTTTTGGAAAGATTTTTAGTTCTAAGTGTATTCAACTTCACTTTATGAATTTTGGGGTTTTTTGTAATGTAAATTTTTAATTATTTTAGAAATGCCTTTTAATTTTTCATATTAGAATTTAAGCTAACTTTGATCAGTACGAGGAATAGACCTTCATTAGCGATTGTATGCATATTCATTTTAAACAGTTTTCCTTTTATAACTGAAAAGCTTGCCCGAAGCTTGTCAGTCATATCACGTTGTGAATAGCATAGTTGGTAACCCAGAATTTGGGAGAGAAACAGGCATAATAAGAAATACATTGATACATACATAGTTCATAATGCAGCATAGTAAATAAGGCTGCATTTCACAAGACTGTCGTACGTACAAGTTCACCGACATCTGATTGACACATGAGTTAATTTACTACACAGGTTTCAAAAGGATGTATGTGACCTTGTACTTCTGACAGTCTGAAAAACGCTGCCCTAGACCCTGTTTGTTAAAATTGGGTATCAATAATGAGGTTCCATAGTTCTTATGAGCTACTATATAAAATGCCTTTATTTGATTGGATAAAAGCAAAATGTTCAAAGATCTGAAGCTTTTTTTAATCGATAACTCATGCTGCTGCTAAAACATCAATAGCTACTACTACAATAAACTAATATAACTGCAATATAGTATTAATGACTGCTTTGAGAGAAATAGTTTTTTTTTATTCGCTCAAGGGAAGGTTACAATTGTGCTATTTCCCGAGGCGTGCCGAGGGAAATAGCCCAAGTGTAACCTTCCCGGCCTCGATCGCTCAAACCAAGACTGAACTATCTATCCCGATAACTGGAAGTTTGCCGGGCAATTTTACAGGAATAGTTAAAGTTTATGACTGCAATTTCGACCAATCAGATTGCTGGAATCCTTAAGTGATGTATATAACACATATTATTGGTACTGCTTCTATTACTATTGCTGCTACTACTACACCTACTATCAATGCTACTGCTAAAAGTATGATGTATGCAGGATAAGCAATAATGTAATTGTTCTCTTTGTAAAAAAAAACCTTCATGGTTTTCTATACATGTTTTAGTTTCATCTTCTGTTTATGTTCTTGTTATATTTTATATACATGCATATTGTAAAGCGCATTGAAATGTCAACAGACATGAAATGCGCTATAAATGAACAAAGTATTATTATTATTATTATTTTATTATTACTACCGCTACTATCGCCACTACGACTGCTTCTGCAATACTACTACTACTACTACTACCGCTTCTTTACTACTACTATTACTACTACCACACTACTACTACTACTATTACTACTACAACTACTACTATTACTACTACTACTAATACTACTACTATTACTACTACTACTACTACTACTATTATTACTCTTACTACTACTACTATTATTACTACTACTATAGTACCACTAATATTACTACCACTACTAAAACTACCACTGCTGCATTTTTCCACTATTAACACTTTTATACTACGACCACCTTTACTGGCAAGACTAGAATGGGAAGAAGAGAAGAAAATTAAAGGAAGAAAAAGAATGGAAGAAGAAGAAAGCCCCCAAAAGATGAAGTGCGCCTACCTGTTGTTGTTTCTGCTTGTATTGTAGTAGACTCAGCTGTTGTCACCAGGCCTATGAAATGAACAAAGAAGAAATACCATACAAAGAATACTTAATATGGTTTGCATCCCTCCCACTCTACCAAATGAGGATAGGACATTAAATTGAGGTCCAGTGGCCCGGTTTAATGTGTCACGTCTGAATAAGACTAAATACCTGATGAGGCTATCGTGGGTAAATTTGAGTGCATTATTACACATATACTATATTATTATTACAACTACTGCTGCTACTTCTGCTTCTACTATGTTTTACTAATGCTACTATTTCTTTGTAGCCGGCCATTTGGCTCGGTCGGGAAAATCATCTGCCTATTGTACCGAAGATTGTTTGTTTTGAATATCAACACAGGCGGATGACCGAAGCCCGTTTGTGTGGTACGTGCCCCTCTCATGTTTCAAAGACATAGGGTGCGTTCAAGTGTAAAACACTCTGTTCCCCAGAAACGTCTTTATTATAATTGGGATCCTGGGTAGAGGAGTCACCGCCTTTGGACGTTACTAACCCACTGCACTATTCGTAAAAAAGCAGGGCAAAAACCCCGGTGTAATGGTCTACCTGCACACACCAATCAGTTATACAGGGAGGAGAGACCCGTAGGTTACAATGATTCAGTTCGCTTTTAATATCCAAAGCACATGTGACGCCAAAAACTAAATAATACTAATGAGAGTTCAAATTAATTCACATTGATTGGCAGTCATCTGATTTTGCACAGGAACCGCAGATTCTCCGTCCACATTGAGCTTGCGAAAAACTTCCTAATACGGTTTTAAGACACAATATATGCCCAGGTTCGTACAGGTATGAAGAGGTAAACCGTGGCAGTGTTTTGAAATGAACGGCAACTGCGCACAAGGTATGTCATAACCGTAATTCACTTATATCTGTGTTACCAGGTACCGAAAATCTGAAGCATGTACTTGCGTTAATATCTTGTAGTTTTTACCTTGTGTTCGTCTCTTCCGAAAGGTCCGCTAGGGACTATGACTGGAAGTATAACTTGGCGTGACGAGAGTATAAATTTGTGGATTTCATGGGTTATGCTATTTCATTTAATATTTGGGTTGCAGATTTGAAAACTGTGCTGGATTCGATGTCCACATTTGGTTGAGGTAGGTCATTCCAGAGCTTTACCACTTCAGGGAAGAAGGATTCTGCGAATGGTGTCGATGAGCACTGAAAGACGTTCAACTGTTTATCATGTGTCCGCCTACTTCTTAATCCTTTACTCTGGACATAATATTCTAGTGGGGTATCTAGTTCTACATTAATCATCTTTTAGAGTGTAGTTAGCCTTTTGATTAGGTATCTTCTCTCTACATTATAAAGAAAAATAACGCTGCTTTTTACCGCGTCACATCTGAACGAGACTAATTAACTCTCCCAAGATCATTAAGTGGGAAAAAAGGTAGAAAGTTTGATTTTACCATTTGAGTTGACGTAGACTGGGAAGTATGTGTCATCGCCGACTACCGGTATGACTCCTAAATCCCTTGCAGTAACGATTCCGATATTATCCATGATGTTCATTGCGTGGGAGGTGTTGTTAGCAGGAAAGGTCAAGTTAACATCTGTCAGTACACTGCCGCGTCTGAACCGTAATACTGCGCATGTGATATCGCCATTCGTCAGGCTCTGAAAATACTCGATCAACTGTATAGAAAAGAAACACCCCAAAAACTCTACAATAGTCGCTAACGTGTTATATGACCGATATCTCACAATCTTTTTGTTTTAAGTTAAAGAGTTATGTTTCCATTTACAACAAGTATTAATATTTACCAGCCACGTTGAGCTCTCTTGGCCAGTGAAGAAAACCTGCAGGTTGTGCATTTCAATACCCACGCCACCAAGCTGGCGCGTTGAGTTGCCATTGGGTATAGAACCAATTCGTCTACTACCCAATTAGTCTCTTCTCATATGATCTACACCCAGCCCGTCTACTATTTATATGGTCCAATAATCAGTTCGTCTAATCTCAATTTTAGTCGAATAACCAGTTAGTTTAAATCCAAGTGTATCGAATGGACATTTTGTGTACCGAACATATAAGTTCTAAAAATTGAATTATGATTATTATCGACCGTTATGCAGTAAATGGCGAATTTTTCGGACTTTGTCAGAGTGAGAATGATTTTTTTTATTTTTTTTTTTAATTTTTATTTTTTTTATTTTTTTTATTTTTTTTTTTAGGAACGTACGCTACTAAACTTTGTTACAGCATGCTCATTGGTGGCCGATTTATGTTTTTCATTATTTTTTTTCACCGGGTTCCATTTCCATCCAAGGAAATCTTATTGAAGAGAATTTTGATTTCTGGTAAAGGTGGAAAATATTTGTTTTACTTTTTCATTCTTTCTAAGTTTGTCAATCTTGAAGAAACTCATAGTAGAAATGTCCCCTGAAAAGGATATGTCTTTATTCACTCATGGTTGGAACATGACAACACTCACCACAGCTGATTGTGTGGGAAGCTGTCATAGGCACTTATCTTTTTTGTCTAAGCATCACTTCTGTTGCAAAGTAGCAAATCGTGCCCAAAACAACATTGACTTGCACAAATAGCCGTAATATCAAACTGCCTTAATCAAATTGACGATCTTGCTATCATTTCAATTGGAAATCTTTCGGCTCCAATAAAACAAATATATATATATATATATATATATATATATAAATTACAGATCACATGTGTGTTTTAGAGGAGGTGGAGTCATTCCGTATAATGTAAGGTGAATTTATGAACCTATGATGATGGATATGGACATAGTAAACAAAATCACATCAAATCAAATTAAATCAAATCAAAATATGTCAGGTAAGTTCTCTTGCAATATTTCCATGTACAAGTAATGCAAATGTATGTAGGTATAATGCAAGTTAGTACAGGTAATGCAATTATATTATAACAAATTGATTTGTTACATTGTTTTTTGTTTTTTTTTTCGAATACGACTATACTGCTGTGATTGCCATGAATTATTCCTCCCTTAAAACAATTTTTTCGGGGTGAAATATACTACAATTTAGGGCCTATATCAAACACACAGGCATGGCTTTCTACATAGGCCACTCCACAGTTCACTCTTCTTTACCAATTCAATCGTCTTTTTAGTTCAAACTTTTAATCAATACATTATTATTATTATTATAATTATTATTATTATCAGGTGGGCTGTATCTAATACAGACCACCTTATATTTTTGTTAAAATCGCCTTTATTTATTATTTATTTATTTACTTTTCTACTCACTTTTTTGTTAACAAGATGAAAATGGCGCAATCAAATGCCTTGAAATTTGGCACACAATATGTATAGGCATATTGACAAAACACGGTAAGGTTTTTAACCTTGACCTTGACTGATGACGTCATCTAGGTGCCATTTTGTGAAATTTTCTTAAAATTTACCTTTGATCATATCTTCGTAACGGTAACTCATTTCTCATTCATGTTTATCATGATTATGGTCGTTATCACTCCGGTCAATTTCAGGTAAAAAAACGCGCGCATGCACGTACGTCCGCGCGTCAATGCACGCGCAAAATTTCAAAATGCTCAAAATCGTCTCAAATTTTGATTGCATACGTTTTAGGCCATTTTAAGCATTTGATGAAAAATCGCTCACACGCGCATGCGCACGATTTCGAGCGTAACGTCATTACACAACATAGAATCGCCGTTTTATTTTTCTTTCATGATATTTCCCATACTTTTTCAATCAATTTGATACCATTTTTATCTCTTTATGACTATTAATAACCTGATGAGAGTCCATTCAAGATAAATGCCCGTGCGCGCGAGCTCTTTTAATACATACCATATATAGGCAAAAACATGCCTAGTCCCATATAGCTCTTTGGAATGCAACGGGACCCTCAATGTTTTCGTATTTAGATAGATTATGAGTGGGAGATGTGATTTCATGTCTCATTTGGCCATTAAGTGTATTGTGACATCATCATAATGGCCTTGGAACTCAAAATATGAATTTGCATATTATGACGTCAGAATATTTATGGAAAATTCATTGTATCTTTGTAAATATTGATCGATTTTCTTCCAAATTTCGATATGCTGTAACTAGAACGATTCCCTACAAGCTCGGTTACAACCATTTTTCATTTTAATGACGTCATCATGAAAAGAATTAAGATTAAAGGGCACATATCAGAAAGTTCATAATTTGCGTGTTATGCCTATAAAAGGTGAATTTCGTTCATGTCATGAACGTCATGAATCTACATGATATTGTTTTATAAGAATTTTAAAGTAGTATCTCGCTTTTTTTCTCTCTCTATTTTGTCTAACATTTTAGTTGACCAGCCCACCTATACTTGTTCCAAACAAGTATTATATGTCTAGTTATTATTATCATTATTATTATTATTATTATTATTCAGACCAATTGATATTAGGTACTCACTTTCTGATATTTGTCTCCATTTGGTTTGTGAAACTATTGCTTAACTTAAAATGTATATCAAATACGTAGCAATAAACTGAAACTGAGAGGTTAAAATGTGTTAAAAACTCACGCGGTTGCAGACAGCATTGGCCAAATTGATGAACGCAGAAGACGATGCGTCTGCGAGATCGTTCCGGTATGTGTTATTGAAGGTAATGACAACAAAAATCACAACATCTGAAATTTAAAGAAGAAATCAGTAAACAATAACATAAATGAATAATAATAATAATGATTATTAGTAGATATAATGACAACGATAATAATCATCCTAATCATGATCATCATCATCACCATAATAATAATAATTGCCCAGAAACCCTAATTGCAACCTAAACCATAACCCAACAACTGTAGCCAAGACCCTAACCCCACACCAAACCGACAAAGGCGCTAACAGCACTATTACCCCAGTCACTGAATTTATTGTGCAGAAGCCCTAATTTTAACTTAAACAATAACCTAACCTTAATTCTAAACGTTACCTGAGACAAAATTGCAGCCAAAACCCTAACCCCACGCCAAACTGACTAAGGTGCTACAGCATTATAACCCAAGTCCCTGAATTAGTTGCGCAAAAGCACTAAATACAACTTAAACTATAACCTAACCTTTAATAATTCTTAACCTAACCTAAATGCAAACAGTAGCCACAATACTATACCCTATATACACATAACCGATCAATGCGCTAACAGCATTATGTCGCCAGTAAAACAATATTCCACACATTACAGTGCACATCATCCACTCCCTAAGAATCATTTCAGATATAGTATATATATATATATATATATATATATAGTTTATATTGACCTTCGAAACCTAACGATTAAGAAAACCTGGGGTAGTACCTAGTGTGGTTCCCACAGTGGTTCCTGATGTTGTTCCAGGTGTTGTTCCCGGGGTTGTCGCCAGCGTTGTTCCTAAGGGGAACACATGTTAAACACAATAATATAAAAGAGCTATACACTTATATTAAATTGTCTTCTCCAAGTTAACTCGATTAACAGCTCGTGAGGCATAGGAAATGCTTTATAAAAGTTGTGACAAATACCCAAAGGTGCTTTAAGCACATGACATTCAGAGAACTAGAAAATATGTAATTACCATAGTGTGTCTAGCTTTATACCCACAAAAAGCTTGAACTAACCTGATGTTGGGCCTGGTGTAGTAGTGGTTCTAGATGTTGTTCCAGGTGTTGTTCCAGGTGTTGTTCCAGGTGTTGTTCCCGGGGTTGTAGCAAGCGTTGTTCCTGAGGGGAAAAATATGAAACATAATAATATAAAAGAGCTATACACCTATATTAAAATGTCTTCTCCAAGTAAATTCTACGATCAGTTCGTGAGGCATAGGAAATTATATATATTAGTTGTAACAAATACCCCCTTCTTAGTACCATAGTGTGTCTAGCTTTACACACACATACAAAATTGAACTAACCAGATGTGGTGCCTGGTGTAGTACTTAGTGTGGTTCCCGGAGTGGTTCCAGATGTTGCACCAAGTGTTGTTCCCGGGGTTGTCGCCAGCGTTGTTCCTGAGGGGGAAAAATGTTAAACACAATAATATAAAAGAGCTATACACCTATATCTTCTCCAAGTTAACTCGATGATCAGTTCGTGAGGCATCAGAAATTCTATATATTAGTTGTAACAAATATTCAAAGCTGCAACAAAAAAAAAAAAATAACCACATGACATTCAGAGATCCCAAATCCTTCTAAGTACTATAGTATGTCTAGCTTTAAACACAAAAACTAAATTGAACTAACCAGATGTTTAGCCTGGTGTAGTACTTGATGTGGTTCCCGGAGTGGATTCAGATGTTGTACCAGGTGTTGTTCCTGGGGTTGTCGCCTCCGTTGTTCCTGAGGGGAAAAAAATGTTAAACACAATAATATAATAGAGCTATACACCTATATTAAAATGTCTTCTCCAAGTTAACTCGATGATCACTTCGTGAGGCATCAGAAATTCTTTATATTAGTTGTAACAAATATTCAAAGCTGCAAAAAAAAAGGCAATAACCACATGACATTTAGAGATCCCAAATTCTTCCGAGTACAATAGTGTGTCCAGCTCTAAACACACAAATTAAATTGAACTAACCAGATGTTGTGCCTGGTGTAGTATTTGGTGTGGTTCCCGGTGTGGTTCCAGATGTTGTACCAGGTGTTGTTCTCGGGGTTGTCCCTAGCGTTGTTCCTGAGGGGGGGGGGATGTTAAACACTATAATTTAAAAGAGCTATACACCTATATTAAAATGTCTTCTCTGAGTTAACATGATTTTAATTTCGTGAGGCATAGGAAATTATATATATTAGTTGTAACCAATACCCAAAGGTGCTTAGAGATGCAATGAACACATGACATTCAGAGAACACAATTTTTGCTAAGTACCATAGTGTATCTATCTTTAAACACACAAACAAAATTGAACTAACCAGATGTTGTGCCTGGTGTAGTATTTGGTGTGGCTCCTGGAGTGGATTCAGATGTTGTACCAGGTGTTGTTCCCGGGGTTGTCGCCAGCGTTGTCCCTAAGGTGAAAAAAATGTTAAACACAAGAATATAAAAGAGCTATACACCTATATCTTCTCCAAGTTAACTCGATAATCAGTTCGTGAGGCATTAGAAATTCTATATATTAGTTGTAACAAATATTCAAAGCTGCAAATAGAGGCAATAAGCACATGACATTCACAGCACAAGAATCCTTAAGAGCTATACACCTATATCTTCTCCAAGTTAACTCGATAATCAGTTCGTGAGGCATTAGAAATTCTATATATTAGTTGTAACAAATATTCAAAGCTGCAAATAGAGGCAATAAGCACATGACATTCACAGCACAAGAATCCTTAAGAGCTATACACCTATATCTTCTCCAAGTTAACTCGATAATCAGTTCGTGAGGCATTAGAAATTCTATATATTAGTTGTAACAAATATTCAAAGCTGCAAATAGAGGCAATAAGCACATGACATTCACAGCACAAGAATCCTTAAGAGCTATACACCTATATCTTCTCCAAGTTAACTCGATAATCAGTTCGTGAGGCATTAGAAATTCTATATATTAGTTGTAACAAATATTCAAAGCTGCAAATAGAGGCAATAAGCACATGACATTCACAGCACAAGAATCCTTAAGAGCTATACACCTATATCTTCTCCAAGTTAACTCGATAATCAGTTCGTGAGGCATTAGAAATTCTATATATTAGTTGTAACAAATATTCAAAGCTGCAAATAGAGGCAATAAGCACATGACATTCACAGCACAAGAATCCTTAAGAGCTATACACCTATATCTTCTCCAAGTTAACTCGATAATCAGTTCGTGAGGCATTAGAAATTCTATATATTAGTTGTAACAAATATTCAAAGCTGCAAATAGAGGCAATAAGCACATGACATTCACAGCACAAGAATCCTTAAGAGCTATACACCTATATCTTCTCCAAGTTAACTCGATAATCAGTTCGTGAGGCATTAGAAATTCTATATATTAGTTGTAACAAATATTCAAAGCTGCAAATAGAGGCAATAAGCACATGACATTCACAGCACAAGAATCCTTAAGAGCTATACACCTATATCTTCTCCAAGTTAACTCGATAATCAGTTCGTGAGGCATTAGAAATTCTATATATTAGTTGTAACAAATATTCAAAGCTGCAAATAGAGGCAATAAGCACATGACATTCACAGCACAAGAATCCTTAAGAGCTATACACCTATATCTTCTCCAAGTTAACTCGATAATCAGTTCGTGAGGCATTAGAAATTCTATATATTAGTTGTAACAAATATTCAAAGCTGCAAATAGAGGCAATAAGCACATGACATTCACAGCACAAGAATCCTTAAGAGCTATACACCTATATCTTCTCCAAGTTAACTCGATAATCAGTTCGTGAGGCATTAGAAATTCTATATATTAGTTGTAACAAATATTCAAAGCTGCAAATAGAGGCAATAAGCACATGACATTCACAGCACAAGAATCCTTAAGAGCTATACACCTATATCTTCTCCAAGTTAACTCGATAATCAGTTCGTGAGGCATTAGAAATTCTATATATTAGTTGTAACAAATATTCAAAGCTGCAAAAACAGCAATAACCACATGAAATTCAGAGATCCCAAATTCTTCTAAGTACCGTAGTGTGTATAGCTTTAAACACACAAATAAAATTGAACTAACCAGATGTTGTGCCTGGTGTAGTACTTGGTGTGGTTCCCGGAGTGGATTCAGATGTTGTACCAGGTGTTCTTACCGGGGTTGTCGCCATCGTTGTTCCTGACGGGGAAAAATGTTAAACACAATAATATAAAAGAGCTATACACCTATATCTTCTCCAAGTTAACTCGAAGATCAGTTCGTGAGGCATCAGAAATTCTATATATAAGTTGTAACCAATACCCAAAAGTGCTCAGAGAGGCAATGACCACATGACATTCAGAGAACATAATTCCTTCTAAGTACCATAGTGTGTCTAGCTTTAAACACACAAACAAAATTGAACTAACCAGATGTTGTGCCTGGTGTAGTACTTGGTGTGGTTCCCGGAGTGGTTCCAGATGTTGTACCAGGTGTTGTTCCCGGGGTTGTCGT
>BEXV01004640.1:1281-24936 GCA_003118195.1 Hemicentrotus pulcherrimus | reverse complement strand
GGGGGGGTAAAAGATAGAATGCGAGAGTATGTGTACGTGATTTCCGTCATGATAGTCTGTGGCGTATCAAAAAATTGATTAGAGCGTGTGGATTTTCCTGTTGAAGGCGATAGCTAGGGCGGAATGCACCGTAATAATTCTTGTGGGGAGGGGGTCAACTGGCTCTATCCTATGCTTACTACACCTACTGACATCTAACAATACCGGCTACTAACCTGCATGCCTGACATAGCATCCTAACAATAAGTTGTACTTGATTTGCTTATAGCCCAAGCAATCTCTACCTTTACCTGCCATATCCGGCCTGTTGTCTCCATTGGTATGTCATTGTACGAAATAAAATATTATCAAAAGCAGTCTCGATCCTCGATTCAATTTATATCTCAAATGAAGATTGAAAAACAGTACTTGAAAACGTAGTTATTCTCAAAACCAAAGTACAGGCAGGAAAGGTGCGAGTGTTAATGACTCGCAACTAATATGGTGCCAAATGCTGTACAGACGCAACGATTTCCCCTCCTATTTTTTATGTCCCCCTCCCCCGAAGACCTATATGACCATTCATCAAATATGAATTGACATTACTGATTTAGTTCAATTCAATTTAATTCAATACAAGGTAAACTAAACATGCATGAACATAAATATTGGGAGAATCCATATGTCAACTCTGTCGATATGACAAAAGGCAAAATAACCACAACGAAAAAGTACAAAAAGAAGGAAAGAAAAGAAAAGAAAAAAAAACACTCACCAGCATATGAACAACATAACTTCACAGTTATCACTAGTGTCAGTACACACTGAATACGATACATAGACCATAACATCATGGTAGTTTTGCTGTTGATTTGAAAATATCTAACAAAACTCTGTCTGGATAAAAATACTCGAACAAGGAAGAACCAGTAGCGAAAAAATCAACTTGGTTCTACTTGAACAAAAAGAGTAAAATAAATATTTGTTTAGTGCGCTAGCTGAGCAAATTTTGTGACTAGCTTCCTCAATCGTGAATGCTAATATTTGCTATCAATATGACGAGTCTAATCGTAACAATATCTAGGAATAATAAACAATGATAATAGTTTCACTTTGTATAGCGCTATCTGCAACGTTTCAATTTTTAGTGTGTTTTTAATCACCCGGTCGTAAGATTCAAGTGCTTTTTTCTGCACAGGGGTCCATCTTCATAAGGAATGCCAACCGGACGCTCCCATGTAGAAATAGAAATTATACTTACCCTAATGTATAAGTATTCGTGTGTATTGCAAGGTTCTGGAATCATCAAAATGATAAATAATTGGCCAAATCTTGGCAAAGTTACGAGAGAATCTACCACCACCGATCATCTCTTGAATAGACAGGGCAAGATGAAAGAAACGCACGATCGACATGCGGGTCCAGATCTTCCACCACTCCAGGTAGGGCAACCAGTCAGAGTCCTACATCCCAAAGATCTTACCTGGATACCAGCCAAAGTATCCAAAGTCTGCGACGAGCCTAGGTCGTATGAAGTATCAACACCCAACGGAGGAATCCTGAGACGAAACCGATCTCACCTGAGGGAAATTCCATCGTCAACCAACCCAACTCCACGGCGTGTTAGGTTCGACGAAGACTACACTTCATCTACTCAAGCAGAAACACCAGAGCAGAATGGCAACAACCATCATCCAACTCCACCACCAGAAACTCAGAACATTCAATCTAAAGGACCAACAGCAAACTCGCAAACCACAACTAGATATGGACGCAATATCCGTACACCAGCGAGATATATGTTTGAAGATTGAAAACTGAACTCTTAAATATCTTCGAAGAAGACAGAAGATAAAGAAGACAGAAGACGCTTAGTTTAACGTAGTCTAAGAAGTTTATTGTTCATATGCATGTATAATCATTGTACAGTATTTTTGGTATGACAAGCATAATGTTTATAAGTCTAAACAGATGCTAACCCAAACATGTTTCGTTTGGAAATTGATTTTATACAAACAGATCAAGTTATATCAAAACTATGTTCAATCTTGCAGATCAACTGTGAAGTTGAAAGTAGAACGATATAATTATTTATACAGTTAAATCCACATACAATACGAAAGAAACGTATTGAAAACAAATCAAGATTTTATGTTATATAACCTGATTGGAAAAAGTTCATTAGGAAGCAAATAACCAAAACTTGCACACTACCAAAAGTATTGTTATCAAAGCAATATGTTATCAATCGTCGATCAGTGATGTTCACTGATTCCCAATCTTTCCAGAGGAAGGGGGATGTTACGATATGCGATATCCGAATATCCGGTATCCGTGGTAGTTGAATAAAAGATGTCTACCATAACAAACCTGACTGCCGACTCATAATTATCATGAGTATCTACCAACAATAAGACCCTCGAATTCATCACGACTCATAATTATCATGAGTATCTACCAACAATAAGACCCTCGAACTCATCAATAACAACCGTCATTTTTTAAATCTTTATACTCATATTGTTGACCAATCTTATAAAACAAATAATACATGTATCAACTCCTGCAAGTGTCATTCATTATACTACTGTGATTTAACCTGCGTGCATTGCATATTCCCTAATGCACTCGCAAACATGCATTGTTTGTATAATAATACACATTATCAGACGGGTTCTAGAATCTAAGCAATCCGATTGATCAATTGACATCGTGTATCAGTTTTTCCCACCGTGCATTAAAGAGCTCCCATCAAAAAATGATAACACACGCTGAATACCTGTCGACATCTCTTTCACGTAATGCAGCCAAATTTAATTTGTGCATAATTGTCAATATCTAGATCTAGATCTAGAATATATTCTAGGCCTAGATATAGTTAGATCTAAATTAGATCTAGATCCAATATCTATCTATGGTCTAGATCTAGTATTGCCGATCCGTCTTATAAACAAATAATGCACTGATCAGGATAATGGTTAAAATTTGTATATCGCTTACTGCTACGATTCCACACAACGGTACACCTTCATAATGAATGCTAACCAGAAGCTCCCAGAAATAAACATTCCCATACCCTAGACAGAGACAACCCACCAGCTTTTAGACAACTAATACATACACTACTCTCATCGGTATCCCAGGAGCAAGCCCTCATATGCAAGACAATATGGACTTTTAGATTTGCACGTCGACATAGTGGACTGCTACGTTTCACGTCCTTTTAAGAAACTGGCCAGTGCCTTAAAGGACTTCACAATCCTTATCTGATTTGTTTTTTTTGTCTCGTTCCTTTTTGTTCATTTTTTGGGGGGCCTGCATTATTTTTTTTTTGAGGGGGGCGCCCCAACTGCCCGCCTGGCTGCATGCCTGCGGTCAGACGAACATCTTTTGATACCTTGCCCGCTCCCGGAAACTCATGGGTTTGTAGGCAATTGCGGTCTGAAAACAGAACTCGACTATCCCTTTAACCATGAGTAACGATACAAGGAAACGTTTCACGGAACCGTCATGCGTACAATTTCACCGACATGTCATTAAACATGTACATGTAAATTGTAATCTAAATGCGTTCAACGAGGTGTCGGTAAAGTTTTATTTGTGATGGTTTCGTGAAACGATACCCGGATCGTTCTTCCATTTATTAGAAAACACACACGACTGGAAAAGGAAGGATGTGTCATGTGTGTTTTATATTGTAGATGTAGACTTAAAGGGGAGCCTACCCTGATGTTATATTATTATATCGTCGTTATTATGATTATTATTATTGTTATTTTGTTTATCATTATTATGCAATTCTTTTTAATCAAAGCAGGAAAAAGAAAATAAATCAAAGTTTGAAGAAAATCCGATTTAAAAATAAGATTTCTTTTCCTTCAAATTGCAAGCAAACGTAAATTGGCGATTACCTATCGAACACCATTCTCATTTGGTCTATCTTAAACACAAATGTGAATTACCGTTTGATGTAGTAAAAAAATATATATTCATTACTACATGCAACCCGAACATATTAATTATAAAGATGTTTTCCACAACCCCTTTTTGAAGTATAAATCGAATCCTTCATCGAAAAAACCCAAGAAAATCTAAATTCATGAAATTAATAGTAGAGCTATTGAGCGATTGAAAGAGATGCTCGTAGTTTACGTCACAGATTTTCCATTTAAATGTTTTAATGATTATAACTCTGAATATTTATAACTTTCTTATCTCTTATCGGAGATTTCATTAACCATTTTTGCTGCTATCGTTAACCATCCCCCAGCAACCTAATATCATGGTAAATCTACCATTCAAACAAGGGATTTTCCCTTCTTCATGAATCCCATTATTACCGGTCTTTTCTGACAAGTCTGTATTTTGCCCTCAAAAGTAAATCTATTTGATTAATCTTAGCTTAATTTAGCCTGATTCGAAACTTATGGGCAATTATTATTATACATCAAGGTACTTCAAGAATGCTACTTAGAACAGTGGAATATGCCTCAAAAGGGGTAAATCATCTCAGGCTTCTCACCTTATATAGTTCGGGGGGAGGGGGGGGGGAACATTTTTGACGATATAAACATGTGTTTGTTTGTGCGTGTGTATGTGTGTGCGTTTGTGTGTTTTTTTTCTTTGTGTGTGGTAGTGTGTGTGTATATCAAAGGTGTAGGCTATTTTTTTTTGTCACAGAAAAAGACGGAGCGAGGGGTTGGGATTGGAGAGACAGAGAGAGAGAGCAAAAGTGAGAGAAAAGAGAAAGAGTGTGAGACAAGGGGTGAAAATGAAAAGATGGAGAGAGAGAGAGAGAGAGAGAGAGGGGGGGATAGAGAGGGGCGAGAGAGAGAGAGAGAGAGAAGCGCACTGCGTACTTGGAGGGGATGGGGTGGTAGAACTTCAGGAGAACACGAGATTATGTGGACATGATGTCTGTTATGACAGTCTGTGGAGTATCAAAAAATTATAATCAGCGTGTGGAGTCTCCTCGGGAAGGCGATAGGGTGAAGTGCACCATTATAGTTCTTTTTAAGTGACAAATGTCCTTCTGTCAGCGAATCATCCATTTAACATGAATTATTTCTACCTTATCTTGAAATCACTGATTCAATCCAATTCAATTGGGTTTAATAAAAGGGTTATGCAAAAACTAAAATATTAGGAGATAAAATCCCTCGCGGCTGACAATATCTCAACTATGTCGTAATGACAAAAGGCAAAACAACAACAATGGAGAAGAACAATTAGAGGTAACGAAAAGATAAACAAAGGAAAATGGGAAGGCAGAAATTAAAAACTTACCAGCATAAGAACGATGTAACGTCACCATTACCACTAGTGTCAGTACGCACTGAATACGATACATAGACCATAACATCATGGTAGTTGTTGCTGTTGATTTGATTATCTCACGACCTCTGCCTGGATCAACTGAAGACGATGAATTGACTTATATTCTATCATGAAATGCAAAACACGGATCTGTATTGACAATGTCTGGATAAAAATACTCGAACAAGGAAGAACTAGTCGCGATAAAATACACTTGATTTTACTTGCGCACGACTGGAAAAGGAAGGATGTGTCATGTGTGTTTTATATTATTAGGTGTAAAACAAGATCAGAACAAATTTGAGGAATCCGAATTAAAAATAAGTTAGTTGTTCATAGTGCAATCAAATGTAAATTGGCGATTACAAGACATACCTATCGAACGCAATTCACATTTGCTCTATTTTAAACACAAATATGAATTAATGTTTTCTGTAGTGAAGAATATATTCAATATACATGCAGCCCGAATATAAATATTACCAAGATGTTTTTACGTCACAGATTCTTTTTATTTATTTTTTATTTATTTATTCCGTTTTATTTAAACAGGGTAGCCCCGTCAATAATCACAGTACTGTTTTCCAGGGGGCCCTGTACACAAATGCAACATATATGAAGAAACAAAATACTTGAATAATATAAACATCATGTAAAAACATCAATACAAAGTAACAAATAACAGAAAATGAGTAAAGAATAAGAGTGAATAATGAAAAAAAAAGCCGTAGTATGAATGATAAATTTTAATGAGCAATTTCAAATCGATAACAATATACTCTGATTATAATCAATGATCTGTTTAGAGTTTAACAAATTATTATATTGAGAAATTTATGTAAATAATTATGAAAGAAATAAATAAAGAAAGACAAATTTATCTTTAACGTCGCTGCTTAAAATAGAGAGAACAAAAAGTATTCTTGGTCGGGGCATTTCGAACTGAGTGGGGTAGGCTATTCCACTGAAGGGCACCATCAACTGAGAGGGCACGTTTTCCACATTCTGTTTTAATTTTTGGAATAACAACGCCCAAATTGTCAGCATTCCTTGTTTAGTATCTATGAGTATGGGCGGACAGGGTAAACATATCATATAAATATTATGGGGCACTATTACTTATTACATCATACATCAATTTACTTTTGTTGAACTCCCATATTTTTTCCATGTCAATCCATCTTAGGGTACTAAACATTTCGGATGTTGGAATCAAAGTATTTATTTTCAGGACAGTTCTTGCCATCTGCTTGTGTTGCTTAATCAAAATATCTTTTGTTCTTTTGTTACAAGTACTCCATGAGACACTAAAACAGTCATAGTATGGAAGGATAAGAGAATTGGCAAGTAGTTTGGCACTATCAATTGTGAGATATTTCCTGACTCTACGAAGTAGGGCCAACCTAGAGGCAATTTTATTTGAAGTGTAATTCACATGATCCTGCCACGTCATGTGCTGGTCTAGACAAACTCCCAGATATTTTACACTTTGAACTTGCTTGATTGGTACATTAGAAACTTTTATTGCGATTTGTGTGTATTGCAAGTTCAGTAATTTATGCGGTGTTCCAAAAGTCATGAAGCATGTCTTGTCTGTATTCAGGGTAAGTTGTGTTAATGATTATTAATATTCATAACTTTCTTATCTCTTTCTTATCTATTATCGAAAATTCCATGAACCACTTTTGCTGCTATTGTTAAAATAACCACAACAACTTATTACAACTTAGTTTTAGTATCACGGTGAATCTCCCATTTAAACAAGGGTCTTTTCCTCCTACATGAATCCTCTACATTGTCACTCTGTTGTAATGACTGGTCACGTTTGGCCTCGAAAGTAAATGTGTTTGTAGTCAGTGGTGAGAGATAAAAGAGAATGAAACACATCGAATCTATTTAATTAATCCTAGCTTAATTTTGGTTGATTCGAAACCATTTTATGGGCATTCATTATTATACGTCATTTTTAAGGATATAAACATAATTAGGTGTATGTGTGTGTGTGTGTGTGTGTGTGTTTGTGAGGGAGAGAAAGAGACAGAGGTGTATGCTTTTTATTTTTTTCTCACAGAGAAAGAAGGGGCGAGGGGTTGGGGCTGGAGAGAGGAAGAGAGAAAATGAGAGAAAGAGAAGATATATAGATATATATTTATATATAGATAGCGTGAGAGAGAGAGAGAGAGAGAGAGAGAAAATCGAACGGAGAACTGGAAGAGGGTAGATTGGGGTGGTAGAAAAAGAGAATGCGATAGTAAGTGCACATGACATCCGTCATGATAATCTGTGGCGTATCAAATGATAGAGAGTGTGTGGCGTTTCCTTGGGAAGGCGATAGGACGGAATGCACCATTATAATTCTTGTGGGGAGGGGTCAACTGGCTCTATCTTATACTGATACACCCACTGACATCTTAAAAAACCGGCTACCAAACCGCATGTCTGCCATAGCATTCTAACCATAGGTTCTACTAACCCCTTGATATATAGCCCAAGCAATTTCTACGTTTACCTGCCATATCCGGCCTGTTGTCTCTATTGGTATGTCATTGTACGAAATAAGATGTTATTAAAAAGCAGTCTCAAACCGCGATTCAATTTATATCTCAAATGAAGATTGAAAAACAGTACTTGAAAACGTTGTTATTCTCAAAAACCAAAGTACAGGCAGGAAAGGTGCAAGTGTTAATGGCTTGCAAATAATATTGTGACAAATGCTGCACAGAGGCAACGATTTCCTTTCATATTTGTTATGCCCCCCCCCCCCTCCCCCGAAGTCCTATATGACAATCCATAAAACATGAATTGACATTACTGAGTTAGTCCAATTCAATTTAATTCAATAAAAGGTTAAGATAAACATGCATAAACAAAAATATTGGGAGATAGAATCCATCGCGGCTGATAATATTATCACTCTGTCGATATGACAAAAGGCAAAATAACCACAACGAAAAAGTACAAAAAGAAGGAAAGAAAAGAAAAGAAAAAAAAAAACACTCACCAGCATATGAACAACGTAACTTCACAGTTATCACTAGTGTCAGTACACACTGAATACGATACATAGACCACAACATCATGGTAGTTTTGCTGTTGATTTGAAATTATCTCACAAAACTCTGGAAGAAAAAAAAAATACTCGAACGAGGAAGAACTAGTCGCGAACAAATCCACCTGGTTCTACTTCAACGTAAAAAGTAAAATAGATATCTTTTTAGTGCCCTAGCTGAACGAATTTTGTGACTAGCTTCCTCAATCGTGAATGCTATTATTTGCTATCAATATGACGAGTCTAATCAAAACCATATTTAGGAATAGTACAAAATGATAATAGTTTCATTTTGTATGGCGCAATCTGCAACGTTTGAATTTGTATTGCATTTTTGATCACCCTGTCGTAAGATTCAATTGCTTCTTTACGCGGGTGTTTCCATTTACTGTACCACTTCTTTCTGACCTACCTGACACACTTAATCTGACACACTTTTTTTCCTATCCATTTTCTACACAGAGGCATTTTCAAGAGCCATGATCTGTGAAATATTCATGATTATGCAAATTATGAAGATCACGCACACAATTCATATCCTTTGTTTTGGTCTTGCAAAAAAACACGATCAACTTTTTAAAAAGTTCCTGAAAATGACACTTTGAGCGAGACAATTTTATAATGAGTCAGCTTTGTAATTTCTGAGGTATGCATGTTGATTTGGTCAGAAAGAAGTGGTACAGTAAATGGAAACACCCTCTTTATGCACAGGGTTCCATCTTCATAAGGAATGCCAACCGGAAGCTCCCAGAAATAGACATTCTACTTACCCTAGAGAGAGACAATCCACTAGCCTTTACACAACTAATCCTCCTACCCAACCCATCCCAGACTTTACACTTACCGCATAATAATAATATCCTTAACGGCCCTTGCCCTCCACTAATTCATACTGCAAAACATACACTACTCTCATCGGTATCCCAAGAGCAAGCCCTCTTATACAAGGCAATAACGAGAGCCTTTCTCATCACCGATATCTCTGCAGACTGCAGGAACTGACTGCCGATCTCTAACTCCAACGGAGGGAAAAGAAGATGACTAAATCGGATCGTAGTTTAACGTACGACGTCAGGATACACAATTGTTTTAATTGAACGCCAGGATGTTAGAATCCGATTTCTAACATGTTGAGGAAGATTAAAAGACTTAAATGACGAATAAAATTATTTTCTATAAACAGTCATATGTTTTTAAATACTATTATACGCCGATTATACCATGCATTTAATCTCAATGCAGCATATTTGTGAAAATATGTAACTATCATTATAGTTATAACTATTTTAAATAAATTGATATATAATTATTATCAGTTCTGTCATCACGCTTAACCATGCATGATACACGATGCATGGCACCGTTTCACGAAACCGTCATACGTACAACTTCACTGACATGCCATTGAACACGTATATTGCAATTTAAATGCGTTTAAGGGATGCGGTGAAGTTGTTCTCGCGATGGTTTCGTGAAACTATGCCCGGGGCGTTCTTCCATTTATGAGAATACACACACGACTGGACAAGGAAGGATGTGTGATGTGTGTTTAATATTGTAGTTGTAGACTTAAAGGGGGAGTCTTCCCTGGTATTCAATTCTTTTAAATAAAAGCAGGGGGAAAGACAGATCAGACAAAGTTTGAGGAATCTCCGATTGAAAAACAAGAAACGTTTTTCAAATTGCAATCAAACTTAAATTAGCAATTACCAGACATACCTATAAAACACCATTCCCATTTGCCCTAAATTAAAATATGAACTACATTTTTCTGTAGTGAATAATATACTCATTTCTACATGCAACCCGATTATAAATCATTACATAGATGTTTTACACAACCCCTTTTTTAAGTAAAAATCGAATGCTTCATCGAAAAACCAAGAAAATTAAAATTCATGATGGTCGCGGTTATTGGTAGCCAAAAGTAGCCCAATGAATATTGCGCGTTCAAGGAACGAGCTTTAAGTCGGTCATGTAACCCTTACATTGTGATAAAAGTGATTATACGTTCGTGTTTTTTTTTTCTTTCTTTTTTGCTCATATTTTGTTCAAAAATGAAAGGATAAGTTGCAGGCAGTTTTAACTAATCAGAGACGTAGACTCTTTTTATGTTATATATAATGTAGAATGATGACGTGGCCTCGTCAAATGACAGCATGTTTGAACGGTTTGAAATGACTTTAAGAGTGAATTATTGTAGATCCGTGAAACTAGGGATGAGGATAACTCACTGAAATGTCAAGGTCAATGTCAATGTTAAGGTACGGACAATGTTCAACATAAGCATTATCATTCACCCTTCGAAATATTTTTTTCCTGGAGTGTCGAACTGTTTCAAATACAGTCAAACCTGTATATTAAGGCCACCCAAGGGAACACAATAAGTAGCCACAGTAGACAGGTTGCCTATTTGTACAGGTTCTTAAGCATAAGTTTTCTTCCACATGAAGGCAGTAAGGGTGCCCACTATATACAAATGGCTTTTATAGAGAGATGGCCACTAAGGTAGATTTGACCGTATGAAGCGAGTTTGCATAATTCTCGCTAACGCACGGTAGTTGTTCTAAAGGGACTGTTTGGGTGAAAGCTCAAATCCCCACCAAAATAATGAATAGATATAATTTGTATTTTTAATGAATCAAAGCACCTGGGACTTGAATATATAAAATGCTAACAAGAACCCTCAAGCCCCCCTCCCTAACCGTGAAAGTCCCCCTCCCCCCCAATANCCCCCCCCCCCCCCCCCACCCATAAAAAAACTACTAACGCCCATACCATACTTACTAAACATTTGTCTATTGCCAAACTCCCCTTCTTCTAGCAAAGCCAAGACAACACACATCAGAGCAAGGACGACAACCATTATGGTGATTGTAGATGTAGATTATACTGATCTGCAATACAGCTCGATTGATTTTTATCTCTTTGCTATTGCTTAGCCTGCTTTTTTAGGTTTAGGACACACTCTTACTGTTCTCTTTACCTGGTATTAACGCTTAGTATTTAATTTATACAACATTTATGAATCCCTCATTGGCCTGGATGATTCGTATTCGGTACCAGATCAATGTATTTTATATTGACAAAAGAAATGCTGGTATGATTCAGATGGAGAGAGAGAATAATTAAAGTTTCCTTTTCGACATTGGCTTTTTAGTCATCTAAATTTAGATCGTTTAAGTCTTGCATTGATTTTGGAGATAATCAGAATTCATGAAAAAGCCGCTAGCTGTCTTGTTTAACCTAGAAAAGGACTGGAACATAATAGTTTGATTTAGTGAAATTTTAGAACTTCCTTTTTTGTTTTTGTTTTGATCTTGTATCTAAACATAAATTTAGATAATGACAATTGTTGTCATTTGAAACTGCTAAAAGCATTATTCTGCTTGACTATGCTTATCATCATAAGTAGTAGCTTTTAATTATTTTATCACAAAACTTACTGGTATGCATTTGAAATATCAAAATCAAATTCATAATTATTGGAACCAACATGATATTCACTCTCAGCTGCCTGAATTTGTGTTAATGAGTCTTTTAATGGTTGTCATTTATTTTACATAGAACAGGTTGAAAAGGGAAAACTTCGTTGTATTTCATATAGCTCCGGTTAGTCTCATTTGAGTCCAGCCGCCTAACAAATACGTTAGCCTATGGACTTTACACCCCCCCCCAATCGTTAAAAAAAAAATTTAATGAAAAGCACATCCACCCCGACGTACGTTATCACTAGCTCTTTCATTGGAACCCTCATTTCGCATTGACTTTTGAAAGTTCACCGTAATTTGATCAAAACAGGTCGCAAAACAAAAAGTAGCCTATTTCTCTTTCTCTAATATGGTACGTGGTTTTTGTGGCGGTGTTCGAACACTTCCAAACAATTTTTGCAAATGAGATTAATGTCTCTATGAGATTAAGCTAAAGATTGAAAAATAAATCCTTATAAAACTAACAAAAACAAACACTGAAGAAATCAATGATTTTATGTGATCAGTTGTCATCTAGGATTATGTAAGCACCATCCTCGTTATCATTACAAGCTTTTACTGAGTCTGCAGATTGATACACATGAGAGTCAGTGTTTTCTATAGACCCTCCTCTTTCCTCCTGCTTAAGGGATTTAGGTATGCGCGTAGAGTAGTATCCTTCACTGCCTGGGATTTTCGAAGATCCCATACCATCCTGTGATCGGAATATATGCGAAGAGTAGTACACATTAGAGCCAGCGGTTGTTTGGCCTTCTGGGTCACGGTCCATGACAATGTACCCCTCTTCGTCGGTACTTCTGGCCAAAACTGGACCTTGGGCCAGGCCTACATCTGGCATGTCTGGGTAGTTGTAGTCATGGTCCGAAGAGCTGTTCTTCAAGGGAACGCCCTGGTCCTGGAAAGGGACGAGGTACTCATGTGATAGTTCAGGATATGCCGTGGTTGCCGAAGAAACTTTCTTGTCAGGATCTTCGTAGAGAACTTCTCCTACCAAGGTCCCAAGAGGGCTCTCCACTGAAGGATTAGTACCTGAAGCACTTTGCATTCTACGTGATATAGGCATCGGGTTTAACGACCGAGATGTTGCGCCTTGGACACTTTTATTCCTAAGGGCCTTGTCTTGGTGTTGTTCATTAGCTCTCTCCTTCACTCTGATAGGTGATTGTCCAGCGTGCTTCAGACGGTGATATGTCAGTAATACTACAACAACGATGGCCAGGAAAATGACGACCGGGATAGAGATTGTAACGGAAATGTGAACCGATGGACCCACGGCTTCTACGGTGGAAAGGCCCAGATAAATAAATAAATTGGTAAATACAATAAATGATCACTTTATATTTAGTTATTTATATATCCGTTTGATTTAAACAAAGTAACACTTCCAGTATCAAAACTGTTTTCCCGAGAGGTCCTTTACAAATTATAGGTTAAAAATACAAAGAAAATAAAGTTTAAAATCAATCATATAATAACATGGACTTTTTTTCTTGTTTTATTACAGCATGATATAAACACGAAAAATATTTCATGTGAAAAGTAATAGCAAAATAGTGATGATAATGTTATAATAATACTGATAATTATACAAATTAATATAAAAACTACTACTGTTATTAATTATAACGATAATAATAACAATAACAATAACATAATATCAATAAAAAATATCAATAATAATATCACTGATAAAAAACAAAAAAATATTACAAATATGCCGCAGTTTTGCTTCGACATGTTTGAACGAGCCTTATTTGAAAATGTCAGTTCTACGAGACCCGAATTGTCTATTTAATGTATGGGTTGTCAGTTTGGGGGCTGTTGGCTTACGATGCCGATCATACAATTTTGATTGAATATGTTAGTACTACTTCTGACTTATCTACGGTGATGTTACTGATGAAGAAAATAAAACCAGATAAAATACCCCACATTTACCTATTAAAAGTGTAATAACCTTTTTTAAAGTGGTGTATTTATATTAATGCACAATCCAATGTACGAGAGGCATGCATCATTATTGTGGTTACCGGCTCACCTAATCGACTGGGGATTGAGATCGAGGGTTCAATGAAAGTGATATCCTCCAATGCAGTCGTCGCTGAATCACTACCTGATGATCGTGATGAAGACCTTGTCCACTCCGATGTCGTCCCGTTGGTCGTCGTTTGCTCGGTGGTAGTCGTACGATGTTTCGCCGTGGTGTACATTGTCCGCGTCGTGCTGGTAGACGACTTGAAAGGGGTTGTTGTTGCTGCTTTAGTAGTTGTAGCTTTATATTGAGACAGGAATGATTCTAGGCCTATAAAATACAAATACGTATCAAGCGTATAGCGTTTCAACAGCATTAAAGAATATTATAATAATGAAAGATAACGATAGGCCAAATAAGATTTGTAAGGCGCCAAATCCCGTTGTTTTTGCTCAATGTGCACTAGTGCATAAGATAACAAATATACACATAAGTATAATATATAACATAATAAATAATGAATAAAATAAAATAATAAAATCAAGTTAGCCTAATAATTTTGTATGTTTAATTATGATGCAAAAAAAAAAACACAAATGACTTCGTAGATTAGATCTAAACGTAACGTAATGGTAAACAAGTAACATTTTTCTTCAGTAAGGGAATAAAATAAGACATTATTTCTGGTGTGTAAACAGATCTTTTTTTTTCCTTCTTACTATAGTTACTTCGTTTCACTGGTTTTGAATAATTTGAACAAAATCAAATACTGGGGAAATGGTTCTTGAGTTTTTAACGGTAACGCGCACAAGGAAATTCCCCCGTTTGTGTATATACCCATACACATTGAGTGTAGAAAAAAGGCCTACATATTTTTTTTTTTTCATTTGTTTATTTACCTTAAATATTAAAGCTTGATTCCGTGTCATAAGACAAGTGAATACATTTCAGGCTACTTTCGTTGATTTTTTGACTGTTATTAGTTTCCTAAAGCGCCATACGAAAATATGATTTTCTTTCTAATATACTATTTTGTATAACGTGAATATTCCCTTGCCTATTTTGTCCAGCAATTGTTCTACCTAACTAAGTTTACATGTATAGATTTTTTTCAAATACTTTATGTGAGAGGAATACAACTTGCAAAAACATGTTAAATATTATTTACATAGGTGGTGTGGTCTACTGGATAAGTCTACGAACTATGAACCTAAAGGTAAATGGTTCTCATCCCTGCACAACACTAATTCCTTTTCCAAGGTGTTAATCTACATTAGTCAAACTCCACCCAGATAAGGTTAATGAGTATCTGTATTATTTCTGAAAATTCACAGTGCATTGATAACAGCTGGAGGAGCTAAAGCCGGGGGTATAATCTCCAAAGCTCTTATAGTTTAAGTTCATAACCGCTCTACAGAAACGTATTTTCAAATTAATATTATAATCATTATTATCAGTACTATTATCATTATTATTGTTAAATTCATTCTTCTTATCAATATTATTGTTATTAACAATATCATTATTGCTATTATTATCGTTGTTNATCATTATTATTATTATTATTATTATTATTATAATTAATGTCATCGTCATCATCATAAATTTACGCCTACCGTAGGTTCACGTCCATTGCAGTAGATTCTGATGTCTTTTACGATCTCCCAGTTTCCTTTAGACTGAGACCGTAGGGTGACATCATATCTTTTCAAATTACAGAGAGAAATCATCAGGATGCTCTCACCAGGATTAAAGAACTTGTAGTGGAAGGAGAGTAGTCAAGAGTTTTGCAGTAGATCAAGATGTGGTAGGTGGAATATTGCTGATATCTGCTCGTTTACTCTTTGACCTGCCGTAACTAGGAACCCATCTTTATAAAGAAAAAAAGGAGAGATAATCCGAGATATTTAGAGGTTATGATTTAACAAGACAAAATTTGTATTAAACCTATAAATAGTTTTAGGTTTAGCTTAGTTCATCTTTCATTACACTTCATAAAATATCATACATTATAATAGATGTAACAAATATATACGCAAAATGAAGATATACGATAATTATGTAAGATATATCTTTACATTTGTATTACAATACATCATAATAGGAAAGAGAGGAGAACAATCATGGCAGGATGAGATAGATACGTTTGACAAAAATGGATATGAGATATGTAATGAGGAAATCTAGTGAAAATTTTGGCTTCGATGGATAAATTACCTTGTGTGACTGTGGTATGCACTATTTGAACTTTGGACAATCTCTGAGTGATGAATTTTAAAAATGATGGTCAACATCCATCAGAATCGGTTTATAGGCCAACAATGGAAGTTGATAAATCGTTAAAAGGGGTGTTTCCATTTACTGTACCACTTCTTTTTGACCTACCTGACACACTTTAATCTGACAAACTTTTTCCTATTCATTTTCTACACAGAGGCATTTTCATGAGACAGGTTCTGTGATAGGCTTTTTTGCAATTAAATATTCATGATTATGCAAATTAGCATTAGCAAAACAACCTCGATTTCGGTTTTTAAAAATAGTTAATTCAGGCTTATGTGTGTGAGTAGGGAATGCATCAACTTTTGGTTCATTTCGATTTTCATTACATTTTATTTATTTCCACAATAACATCAACCAAATTTACAAAGACCTTCACTTTACAAATCATCAAGAGCATAGAGAAACTAGCAATCAATAATAGTACAATATTTGCTCAGTTCATATTTGTTCACTTTAATGATAAGTAAATGCTTGCTGTATTGTGGAGGAAAACATAAAAGCTTTTAGTTCAGATTCCGTAACATAAATATCAAAGTACGATTTAATGATAATTTTGTTCAAGACATAAAAGGCTTTGAACACGACTAAGCTTTTAGTTTAGATTCCCTAACATAATTATCAAAGTACGATTTAATAATAATGTTGATTAAGACATAAAAGGATATGAACCCGACTTACGAATCTGTAAAATAAACTCTGCCGATTTTCCCTTCTTAAAACACAAAGAAAGTTATTGTAAATTTGATTACAATCATTGAGAATATAGAAACATGGTAGAAATTGGGAGAATCAACCTGGCAATTAGGCTATAGGGGGGTGGGGGAGGGTAACAAAAGAAAACACAAACCATTTATGCCTTCTGAGGGTGCATAGCCACGGCTGCTCCAGCCACTGACTGTCCTCCAGGCAGGTGGTGAGCTGGGATGTGTAATACCACATTCTTTCAACCCAGCAGATGTCCACCTTCCCCCGAAATCACAGAAGAAGTCTACAACACAAAAGAAAAAATGTGCTTTTCTTATTTCAAGTTATTTACGTCTACATCCTTTTATCGGCGAATCATCAATAAAAACATATCATTTAATTCAAGTAAATATTAAAATGTTGATTTAGACATGCAAATACAAATAATATACACACATTTTGAGAGATAAAATGCATCGCGTCTGATTTTAAATCAACGCAATTCTAATGACAAAAGGTTATAAAATCAAAAAAAAGAATTCGAACAAGGAGAGAAAAAAGGAAAAAAAAAAGAAAAATGACAGCAGAAATGAAATCACTCACCATCATATGAACGATGTGACATTATTATCACTATTGTCAGTACCCACTGAATTCGATACATAGACATTTAACAACATGACAGTTTTCGACTTTGATTTGTAATTATCTCACAAAGCTCTGCCTGCATCAACGTTAGACGAAGTATTGACTTATATTCTATCATGAAATTCAAAACACAGATCTTTAATGACAATGTCTGGATAAAAATACTCGAACAAGGAAGAACTAGTTGCGAATATATCCACTTGAGTGTTTACTTGAACTAAGTACTTATGATCACTATCACGAGTCTAATCAAAACCGTATTTAGGAATAATACACAATGAAAATAATTACATTTTGTAAAGCGCTTAGTACTGCAACGTTTCCGCATAACAGTCCACCTTAGTAAGGAATGCCCGTCAGAAGCTCCCAGACAGAGATAACCGACCAGCTTTTACACAACTAATCATTTCCTTTTTCACTGAATGCCAGTATGTTAGAATCCAATTACTAGTACATTGAGAAAGATTAAAAGACTTAATTAAGTCATATTAAAAGTGTCACATGATTCTAAATTCTAGTATACACCTACTAAACCGTGCATGACTTGAGTTCTGGTTAAAAAAAATACTGAATTCTCACGGAATAAAAAGAAACTTACACTGAATGTTCAAGATTACAAATATATGTCATTTGCCTAACAATTTCGGTAGAAAATGTATACTGGCTGAGTAATGAGCATAGAAAGATAAGAAAAACAAGGTAAAGTAGGCCGACACCATTTCTGTAGTCCCATCTTTTTTGTGTACAGTGCTTGCTACTTTACCAAGACTGGGCCACATTTATTATGATTTTGATGACTCTAGAACCTTGCAGTACACACCAACACTTTCATTCTACATGATCAACTCTTTCTGATCCAGCCCACACCTTTTCTTTCATAATGCAATCGCATGAACTGAACTCAACTTTGTCTTTAATCACCACGTAGTATATTTGTGAAAATATGCCAATATAAAGACATAATTATAACTTTTTTGTTTAAATGATATACAATTATTATCTGTCATGAAATATTACGCTTAAAGATAAACTCCAGTTCTGGTTACAAAAAAAAAAAGAAATTAATTCTCACAGAATCAAACAAAACTTACACTAAATGTTCAAGATTACAAATAAATGACATGTGCCAAACGATTTTGGAAGAAAATGACTACTGGCTGAGTAATAGCATATAAAGACAAAGAAATCAAGGTAGTACTAGCCCCGACCCAATGTCTGTTGTCCCATATATATATATATATAGCTGTCTGTGTACAGTGCTTGTTACTTTAACAAGACTCGGTCAAATTTATTATGATGTTGATGACTCCAGAACCTTGCAGTGCACACCCATACTTACATGCTACATGATCAACTGTTTCTGATCCTTCCCACACCTTTTCTTTCACAATGCAATCGCATTACCAGTACTAAAGTTTATCTTTAACCATGAGTAACGATACAAGGCTACGTTTCACGAAACCGTCAAACGCACAACTTCACTTTAATGCCTTTGAACACCAGTATACTGGAAATTTATGTATACTTTCTATTTTTATAACTTTAAACCATTTAAAAAGTATTATATTATTGAATGGTGAAGGGTAAAGTTGGGACAAGGAACAACCTCCTGGCAAACTCGTCTTGGGGTGCCAATTCTTCCACGCTGAGGTCAACTGCTCTTGCGTTGTGTTACTCTGCAGCAGAATATGCATGCCTGCCCTGTATGGGGAAGATCATCCCATACAAAGAAAGTTGATGCAGCACTCAACGACAGCCGTAGATGCATCACTGGCTGCCTCAAGCCCATGAATGTGGACAGCTTGCACTCCCTGGCCGGCATATCTATATAGATATTCATCACAACTATCAAATTTTAAATGGTTACCATTTCTTTCTTCTTCTTTTTTCTTTCTTTTTTAAATTCAGTTATGAGTTCTCAGTTTTTGATCGATCGGGTGGGTGGAACATGCGCATTAGCTTAACTTGTTAGAACTCTTGTGAGTAATGTGCCGCGGGATTCCATATCCTCAAACTGCTAGTGAACAGAGCAACAAGACCAAGCTCTGTAATTATTAGGATCTCTAGTCCAGTAGTGCCGTGTTTGTGCCATCGAACTGGATCGACCAAATCAATTGTTTCATAATATATACAGTATATATAATTTGTTCCCCTTTTTTTCCCCGTAACATGAGTAATTTTAATTGTTTCATACTATTATTTGAATGTTATTGTATAGTTGTTTTAAAATGGGGGCACGCTACAAGAGTCCTATCTCGCACCCCGGGGCAACGTGTCTGACACGGCCGGCCGGTTGTACTACTCCGAAGATCAAGATACTTTAATCTTGATCTAAGGAGACACGAACAAACGATGGTGAATTGTAAATCTGATTTCTTGTCAAAATTACTATTCTGTTGGAAATGAATAAATAAAACCCACTACTGAAACTGAAACACATATATTGTAATTTGCATTCGTTTTAAAGGTAAAGACCAGTTATGGTCAAACGATTGCATTGTAAAAGAAACGTTGTGGAATCAATCAGAAAAGGTTGACCATCTAGCATATAAGTATTTTTGTGTACTGCAAGGTTCTGGAATCATCTAAATGATAAGAAAATTGGCCCATTCTTTGTAAAGTTACAAGCATTGTACACAGAAAGATGAATATGGGACTACGCACACGTGCGCGACACTTGCGTTTATCTCTCACATACCATAGATAAACTAATTTACCAAATATATCAATTAGTAGGCGGTTTCCCGGCAACATTTTTATCATCATGTATTAGTCAAAACATATTCTTTCACATGATTTGTAATAAGAGCTTCCATTTCATTTTTTGAAATAGGGGCGTTTCCAATACTGGTCTTTACCTTTAATGGAATGTCGGTGAAGTTGTACTTGAGAGGGTTTCATGAAACAATGCCTGGATCGCACTTCCGTTGATGAAAATACACACACGACTGAAAAAGGAAGGATGTGTCATGTGTGTTTTATATTGTACGTGTAAATTCAAATTGGGAGTCTACCCCGATATTTAATTTGTTTTTAATTAAGGCAGGACAAGGACAAACAGATAAGAAAAGGTTTGAGAGAAAGTTTGAGAAAAATCCGATTGGAAAAATAAGAAAGGTTTTTAAAATTGCAATCAAGCGTAAATTGGCAATTACCAGACATACCTTTCAAACAGCATTCCCATTTGCTCTACCCTAAACACAAAAATGATTATGGTTTTCTTGTAGTGAAGAATATTTTCATTACTACATGCATCCCGAATATAATTATAACTAAGATGTTTTGTGCAACCCCTTTTTGAAGTATAAATCGAATCCTTCATCGAAAAACCCAACAACATCAAAGGAATTGGAAGAAATGGTCGGGGTTCACGTCACAGAGTTGCAATTTGTGTTATTTAAGTGATCGTAACTTTCAATATTCATACATTTTTTGGTAAGAACGCTAGTGATGTCCGGTTCTAGATTTTAAAGTCGCTTAAAATAAATGCATAATTGTATATTTTTACAGAATGAGGGGAAATGTAAATGTGTGTCAATAATTTGATGCATTTACTGAAGAGGGGGAAAAATTCAGGTGCTATTGCCAGCTTATGAAGAAAGTCTGTTAGAAAGTTCTGTTAACAAGATTTAATTAGTGGTCTCTTGAACAGTAGAGACTCTTATGAATTCATTTAAAACAAGCGTGATCATAATATATAAGGAGAGAATTTTTCTTGCTGGTGTCATTATTGTTCGAGTATCTTGTGCTTGCAATATTTTTCAATGTGAAAGTATTTAGTATTTACAAATATAGTTACTTTGCTCAATATTTTATATTGCTACACACTATTTAAGTTTGTTTTCTAGGGATCCATGTTGCGTGTGTATGATCCCACATGTAATATCATAATTATTGATTGTATTTGTATTGAAAATGTGTGCAATTATAATTATCCGTCCTTCAGAGTATACTAAAGACCTGTTTGACACCTCGCCTATGTTTATTCAAAATATCCAGATTTGTTTTTATCCATTTCATGCCAAGAAAAGTAATGAAAAGTGGTTGTGATGGGTGGTGGATACGTAGAGTTCTGGGTCATTTAACAAAAGTCTGTGGTAATTCTGGTGTCCTTCCACAGGCTCTTGTCAGTATTTTTAAAGGTGAAGTTCAAAGAAAATCACAAATATGACAACTAATGACTAGAAACTGGTAATCTAACAGATGGCCATCGTACAAGTTATAGGTCAACTACATATCGGGCGATTTATAAAGAATACAAATACAACCACCTCCATAGCAGCTGGGATACACCAGAGATTCGCCGGAAAAATAACGATGTGTTAATGACGTCACTATATGGAGCAACAATGCCCAAGCAGACGACATCCCATAGAGAATGAACATAATTGCATAGCTATTATTTGTCAAATTATAATGAGTTTAGTGTATATAAATGTAATGGCATGTCAAACTATTCAAAAGGGGATATGACCCAATTCTGATAACTAAAATATTTTGCTTGTAAATATACAGGATAGGGGTTAATTAACAATCAAAGAAACCAGACTTTCAAACTGAAAACCCCCTGGAATGATATTAAGGACAGCATTTGTTCCCTCTTGAAACGCCGAACATACCGCGGTGTGTGCAGCTGAATATACAAAGGCGTGTTATTTTGTTTACAGGCGACAAATGCCTTTATTTTTCTATCGCTGCATTTGTCATCAAAATAAAAACATGCGCGGGGTTGAGTGTGAGGCAATAGATTATACATTTAGCCTGACGGTAGTGAAGTAATACCCCATTCACAGTGGTTTTGAAATTTGTAGCGGCGTTGTAGCGGAGCGGCGACACCGCCATAACACCGCTACAAATGCATTCACAGTAGAAAAGTTATCCCGCTGCAGCAGCGGGATAAATATCATGTACCTATTCACGCTGCAGCTGGAAAAAAGAGGTCCGTGATAGGTAAGTAAACAAATCACACGTGTTTGTCGCGGTGTTATAGCGGAGAGCCTTCACACTGAGTAAACACCGCGACAACAGCGGGACTGTCCCGCTGCTGTAGCTAGGCGTGCCTAGCGATAGTTTGTCGCGGCGTTATCGCGAGGCGGTGTTATCCCGCGATAGTTTATAACGGGTCCGAGCCTTCACACTGAAGACAACACCGGGACAGCAGCGGGACAGTCCCGCTGCTGTCGCGTTGTTTGAGGCCACTGTGAATGGGGTATAAGAGAAAGAACTCAAGAAAAGATGAAAATACAGTCACTGAAAATGTGTCGGATGTCACGGGGCATCGTCTGCTTGTGCAAGTCATGTCCAAAGTGTGATCTCACACATCTCAGCAGCGATCGGAGAGCTCTTCCGCTGCTATGCCGGGGCTGTATTTAAGCGTTTTGTAATTTATAATAATCATTACTTCGAATGTTTCCAAGCATTGAATTTTGATAGCCTTGTCGAATCAACGTTTCAACTTTACAATAATGAAAATAAATTTAGTTTTTAAAATCAATGAATATCAACTTTAAAGAAAAACAGTCAAGTTTATGACTATGCTACATGAAATGCCTCTGCGTTTCACTTACCCCAAGTAAGGACATAGTTTACTTTTAACACTTTGGATTTTACTGGACCTAGGTTTTGGAACTCTCTAGCGTTAAGCAATCTGTTAGTCTCTCTGCATTTAAGTGTACATTTTATCTTCTCGATAAATACTGTGACCCATAGAGTAGTTAATTTTTGCAGTTATTATGGTGCCAAAAACGTATAACTAATAATGTAAAATCTCTTCTTGATGTTAATATGTGTCTAACTGAATATTTTCAGATCGTCAACCTCTTATCCCCTCCCCTGTTGTCTTGTGTCCATTGTGTGCTGTGCCTATTGTCGATATCCTGTAGTCTTTTATTATTTTTCATATTTTCTCTAATCTCCCGTCTTGTCTATTCTCGTCTCTCGTTTTTGTTTTGTTGTTGTTGTGTGTGTATACTTCTTGTTTCTTATACAACTTTATTCCTATTGCATTCTTAGGTAGTCACAAATATGTACTCCCATCATGTGGTTCAGAGGGGACCTTAAAACTTACAAGCTCTGCTTTTACCAGGGTCTCCTCGACTTTCTTTTAGTTCACTTTGTTTTTATCATTGCCAGGCCGGGGGGCCTGGGGAGCCCAGGCCCTCCCCCTTGAGAAAAAAATCATGTAAAATCACGTGATTTTTACCTTTTTGGGGGATTGGGCCCCCCCCCCCCCC
>BEXV01004638.1:7263-24634 GCA_003118195.1 Hemicentrotus pulcherrimus | reverse complement strand
GGGGGGCACGTGCTGGATAGACGTATATTTGTACGGATAGTGGCATGCTTGGCCCGCAATATATTCCGCCATATATTCTGCCATATTTACCTCGACTATGACATTTCTAAAGTGATACAGACATTCCCAAAATAACACTTTGTTCAAATTTTCTAACCACAGAAAAAGAGAACTTAATTTGTGTAGCACGGTCGAGGGTCGAGAATCAATGTATGGAACCCCTCAAAAAAGGCTCTACATAAACTACTAAAACTCGAATTTTCTTCTATATGGTCTTTTTGTCAAGTCGCTGTGGTGTGTAACCTCTACTATATCTTAACATTGATCTCCACCGAAAGTATCAGACCCTCTTCCTTTCATCTCCTTCATCAAATTAGATAGGATGTCTCACTTGTGTATACTGCTGCTACATGTCCCAAAAATAGAAACATATTATGAATCGCCTTTCGAATAGTCCAGTAAAAAAAAAGAGCAGAATGTATTCATCACGCTTAGTGGCATGGACAATATCATTCAGTCCAGTGACTTTAAAATGTTTCTTTTTATATATAAAGCAAATTTAACTACTTTCCACTTTTTAGATTTTCCAAAAATTTTGACTGCAGTACAGTGGAATGAAGATATATAATTTTGGGTTACCCCATAAAATTCGCTAATTTGACTGGACTAGAACCATTCCAAATTTATGCGCTGTTATCTGCTTTCTATTGCGTTGCATGCCCCGAATAAGAGACTTGTTTTCAATGAGTTGCCCATGGCAATAAATAATAAAGAAAGTTAGGCAAGGAAAAATGAAGAAGTAAACGAGATCAGTTTATTATTATACATAATCAATATAAATATGTACATGCTGTTATGTTATAGTTAATGTCGGTTAAACAAAGGAGATTCGAGGCAAGTTCGATTCTCTTTGTTGATACAAAAACTACTCTGGTGTTTTATCTGTTATTCAAATCATTGGAGTTATTTTAAATCTTAGTTCACATACATAAATAGAAAAAACAAAATTTCTCAAAAATATCGTTCCATTGTGGAACGATAGAGGTAGAAAACAACCAATGAAATTCGTCTTTGGAATATCTATCAGAGCACATTTTATGTACTGGTACATGTATATTGTATTTTGATACATATTTACAAAAATTACAAAAGTCAATATCTCTTCGTAGGCAAACATATATACATACATACATTAATAATATTATAAATAGCTGATATCTCTGGATGCAAGATATAAATGCCTGTTCAGATATGTGGCGGTAAACCACAGCGAAAAACCTGTCAAAGTTTGTTTACTTTTAAATGAATGGCAACAAAGGAATTATGCGTATTCACCGAGCTCCCAACATATCCATCACACGTTATGTTATGTCACCATTTTTTTTAAACACCACCATTTTGCGGTGTCAAGTCTGAACAATCCTTTAGTGTTTTCTTTTTTATAAATGGCATTGTGAATGCCAATTTCTGTCAAGATATATACACATATGTGAATTTATATACAGATGTATGAACTAAATGCAAACTATTAGATTAATAAATTCAACTCACTGCTTTGGCTAAGAAAGTCTGGTATTTTGGGGCTATGGAGATAATAAGCACAAAGGTAAAGTATTTGCTAATTTTGTGTCCTATATAATAATGAACAAAACTCAACAAAGTAACTAATTTATCTTATAGCAGTTACAGTAACTTGTAATTGATAACAAGTTACTATAAAAACAAAACAGGCCCCATACATATGTCTTGTATAATGGTAGCTTGTGATTATTTCCACAAAAGTGGATTATGATACACAAAATTATCTTGAAAACTTGACAAGAATCAAAACAAAGAGTGATATTGAAACATGCATTTTCCACTATGTAAAAAAAAACAGGATATACTTCCCCTTTGTCTCGGATATACATACAGCTTGGGATATTTTCCCATTTATATTGCATAACACCAATTTATTTTCATTCGTCAAGTGAATGATATCAAACATTCCCTTAGAACCTTAAAATTCCAATGAATTCTTAAGTGACAACAATTAAAGACCAGAGAAGTTCATCTTCTTGGTGATGTTGCCTTTGTTTGTGTCTATCCACTAACCATTTTTTCTTCACAGAAATGGTTTGGCCTCACAAATATTCTGGATCAGTGATAAAGTCAATTAATGTGCCATGTTTCCTGTACAGATCAACTTTGAATCCATTAAGAGTCTCGCTTGGTATGCATTTTTTAAAGGTGTTCTTGGAGAACGCAACAAGATGTACATGAAATTACAAACCAAACAGGCTCATCTTGCTTGAGATGTAGGATGTTATGGAGGCAATCATCCTGTTATGCTTTCTGCATAGATCATGTCTGGATGCAAGAAGATTAGGAAGCAATGTGCGACTGTCAAGGAGGGGACGGTGTCGTGGGGGAACACAACCTGTATTGAGAGGGAAAAAAATCAAGAACAAAGAAGAATAAAGTTAAAAAGATCCCTCAATGAGAATAATGCAATAAGGCAAATCATCATAGTGTGGTATCTTCATGAGATGTAAACATACTAATATGTTATATGCATGCATTTCAATTATATGCATGTAAAAGGAATGTCTACGATTACAAATTTATCACAACCCTTCATGATTTATGAATAAATATCTAACATCAAGTGATCATTTGTTATTTTTTAAAAACGTTTTGTCATCTCAGCTTTGAAATCAAACTAATAAAATTCAGCCACAAATGTTATCACAGACGCAAAAGAACACCTAACATTTCAACATTCCTTAACTAAATCCCCTCATCTCCGCCTTAAAAAAGCACATCCAAGTATTATTTTCAGCTTGTGTCTTTTTCCTGATCTTAGCGTCTATTGGCATAATAAGGTACATAGTAACATCCATCCAGTTCACTTGGTATTGCAGAAAAACAAAACCATAAATATCATGTGACAAACTACTGTGGAACTACAGTAAAAATACATACAAAAATTTAGAACAAAAATCATTAAGTGGAAACCTAAGAACTCACCTGGGCATGTTAGCCGAGTTGAGGAATCTAAGCAAAAAGGAAACAATAAGAGAATTTGAAGAGAAAATAGAGAAAGAAAAAGAATAGACAAACACTTTTTCAGATCTACAGATTGTATGCAAGAAGGTCATTTTGAAATACGAGTGCCCTAGATGTTATGATATAACTTGACAACAATGCTNTGACAACAATGCTTGTGTAACAACCACTGCTTTGATAATAAATTTCCTTTTATTATATCTATTCAGTAACCCTCATGAACATTTATACTTAAGAATTGTACCAATGCAAATCTTTTAAAATTTGATTGTAATCCAATAACAGGTTTTTCAGAAAATCGTAACACTAGATATTTTAGAATACACATTGAGCCCTGTGACCTTCACTTTTGACCTCAAAACCCCAAAATCTAATCAGTTCATTTGGCTCTGATGGGAATCCATCAATCCGTTCTTGAGATAACTCGATCACAAGAATGGGACCTAAAGACGGACGGACAACCTGAAAACATAATACCTCCGGCTACTTTGTAGCGTAGGCATAAGAATGAGATATATCTACATTAAATATAATAATCAGACATGTTCCTGATGTAATGAATCTTCTTCATCTTTACAACAGAGAAAGTGAAATACCTGAGATAATTAGGCACTTGCAAAAAACATAATGTCCCATTTTAAAGCTAATTATGTATAATAATAAGCATTGATCATGTAATTTTCCTTACATGCCTGGAAAGCAATGGATCATTTTTAAAAAGCTTTATCAATATCCATGCTATTGGAAAGCTTTTGTATTCACATTTTATTAAACCAAGCAACCTTCACCTCAAGGTGTAGACTTACAAACATCAGGTGTTCTACTCATACTACGAGATGCGCCTCTGTACAGACGACTGCACTGGATTTTTCCTCTAACATAGTGCACAGAATAGGACTTTGTCTTGCTTCCACTCCCCTTGGTGCCAATGCCCTTGCTGGTGAATATTCTAGCCGGTTCTCTCTGTGATCCATACCCATTGTGGTGATTTGGTGGAAATGGCAAATGCTCATCCAAACCTTGGTTGCCTTCTTGTTTGTTACCGTCACTGCCAAGTACTAAGCCTTTAGCTTGGTGTTTGCCATCATAGATAAACATGTTCATGTTCTTCCCTTTCAAAGAAGCCTTCTTCATCATGACCTTGGGTGTTGCTTTCAGTTTGGCCATGACATTGTTGCTTAAAAGTTCCTGTGTAAACTGATCTTCGTGGGTGGAAGTATGCCTTTCGTAACTTTTGCTGTGGATAGCTTCATGGATGGCAGGATTGGATGTGGCCCTATGTGATGATTCTTTCTTGGAGTTAGCCATGCCATCTTCTTCAAAATCAAACACCCTATCGTTTGATGTTGCGACAGTGTCAGGGTTGTTACCACATTTCTTGGAAACTTCCTTTACATTTCTCCTCTCCGGCATCAGCATATGCATTGTTGATCTCATTGGCCTCATAACTACTTTAGGGCTGTGTTTGACAGGCTGAACAGAAGAACTGTGTCTGATCGGTAGAGGAGGATTATGATTGACTGGTCGGATAGGACAAGAGAGGTGCAAATTCAAGGAACTGAAGACACTATCAGCAATGGACGATACCTCTGAGACTTCACTACATTCACTATCAGCATCAGAGTCACTTTCTTGATTCATCTGCTTCGCTTTCCTTGGCTTAGCTGTCAAGCCACCATGAACACCTCCACCACCATTATATGTTAATGTCCTATATACACTGCTGCTGTTTGATCTCCTCTTCCTTGACCTTTTACCAGAGCTAGTCCCAGGTAGCGCACATGGATCCAAGGACTCTTGATGCATTTTAAGACCGGCAAGATCAACCTTCTGCACCTCTGTTGGAGGAGTTACTTCACCCCTGTCTTGTTGAAGGGTGATTCTTTGGGGAAACAGCTTCATTCCTGGAGAAATGGACTTCATTTTCTTGATAGATATGTTGCCACGTACAAGGTCGAGAGGCCTACACCGTTTGACAGGAGGAGGCACTTTGAACTGTGGCATTTCTTTGGACCTGTCTTTCTCTGTTTTAACCTGCTTCTGACGGGCTTCTTTAATAATGATTTGTTCGGTGAAAGAAGGAGTTGCCTTCTTGGAACGTCGAGAAACATTTTCATCTGGCGGTTTGGTTTCCTCATTTTCTGCCTCAGAGACTGAACGATGAACATCCTCTGCTGATTCAGAATCTGCAAGACATAATTAAGAAAACATTATAATACATTTCAATTCATGCTGCTTTTCATCGTCTGATCCCAACTGTAGTATTTGTACAATAGTGACAAGATGTGGATATGCAAAATAGAATAATAGGTTTACATCTTATGAAGACAGCAGAAAATGGGCAGAATACATTTCCAATCTTGGCAACATAATGAACTGTGAGATGAACACTCTCTTTCCTATATGAACAAGGAGAGAGAGAGAGAGAGAGAGAGAGAAAGAAAGGGAGACAGTGACAAAATACAGATGGGCAGACAGAATGACAGAGAGAAGTGGGGGAGACTGAGAGAGAGCAAAAGAGGAGAGAAAAAGGAGATAGAGAAATTGGCTCTAAATGAAATCATACTACGCAATATGACCTTTATACAAACCTGACGTTTCACTGATGGTAGTATTATTGTTCATGTCTGTCTCAGATCTGTCACTGGATATGTTACAAAGCTTTTGTTCCAGTGCATTCATCCTTTCTTGTAGTTGTACAAAGCTATATGATGACTGGATGGATATATCAGGGTTGCTTGAGAGCTGTAAAAGCAAAACACACAAGAAACTGCATCAGTTAGAGAAAAACTCTGTGAATGGCATTCTAGGCAACTCACACTATAACTTATCTTAACAAAAATCATTTCACACATATTTTGCAACTATAGGCATGTACATTTCACCATGATAAATCAAACAGACCTGCTGTTCTCCTCCTTGGTGTTCTGCAAATGATGCAGGAGATTTGGGATGGGGTTTGGATGGCAGATCTTGAGTGCATGTACTGGCTTCATCATCCTCCGTGCTAGCACTAGTATTGCTTTCTTCATTGCAAAGGGTAAGATTCGCTTTCTCATCCTCAAGGCTCTTCCTTAGTCTTCTCTCCTGTTATAACATGTAGGGAAGTGAATATTTGTAAGGTCAATGTTACATTTGTAACCATCAATCAAGCCCATCGATCTACTTTGTTTTCTTCCAAGACTGGACTATTTCAGAAAAAATTTGCCTGCAGCAAATACATGTTTATCAAGATATTTTTCTAATTTCCGTCAAATACACTGAACCGAGCATGGGTATATACTACACTGAATTATTTTGAAATCCAGATATTAATACTCTACAGCACCAGAGAGTGAAATAAAGATGTTAAAGTTTACATTGTGACATTGAATGTATGCCCTTGAGCAACATGAAATGTACAGTGAGTAATGCTCAATGTATCCCATAGCATCAACAATAACAGAAGTTACAAACATCCCTTTTATCTCCTAAATCATGATGGTTATCTTCTTATATCAGTCAATTACCTCTTGTAATGTTTTCTGGAGAATGTCAATTTTAGCTTCAAGATCTTTATGTTGTCCTTTGCTGAGAGGGTGCTCTACTGCCTGACCTTCATTTTCAGATGAGCAATGTCCCATCTCTGACTCACTATTTTTTATCTCCTCCTCTCCTACAGAGCATACAAACATTCATGTCAATAAAAGAACTGATGCATTAATTGGCTAATCTTCAATTTTTTTCTGAGATGCTATTAAAATGAGTTAAATGATTGAAGGTAGTATACATTTAAACAACACACCCAAAATTATACTGATTTAATCTTTGTGCAGCATAAAACGTACGTCCATTCGGTACAGTGGTCTGAAAATCAGACTATTACTTATTGGCTCTATAGCTCTTAAGTCGATTTAACAACTTATAGTCCTTATTTTCCCACTCAAAGACATTTTCAAGCCCACCTTTTTTAGGGAAGGTCTAAATTAGTATCATCTTTCAAATGCCGTTGGAATTTAACCTTTTCATTTTTTTGGCTTGCAAATGGGACATATAGTACCTTTTTGAGACATGTATCAATCTTGATCGACACTCAACTACGCCACTGTGCTTTCTATATTAGCAACCTTTTGCTTGCACACAATCAAACAGTTTATGCATACACATAATTGGTATGGTTCATGTTCTCTAAAACTTGATTAAATTTCAAAATTTCTCCTCTCCTCCTCCCCCNCCCCCCCCCACACACACACACAAAACATGTGATAGCTTCAGCCTTGCATCATTGGGATGAAATATCATCCATCTTTCTTCTCTACACCGTTACAGTTGATTATTTTATAGAATATTCTACAGTTTGCTACTTGTGTTTCAACGACTTAAAGGTAGATTTAAATGGATGATATCGTCTTTACCAGAATTGATGCAAGAATGGAGGACCAACGTTGCAGCTTTAGCTCACTCTTTATCTTGGTTAGCCATCATGAAGCTCAGAAGTAATTTCAGACCATCACACTCATGAACTTGCTTCTTGCTTCCCTCTTCAAACAATTACCAGTGGTCAAAATATAATTACAAGAGAGATATTAATATAAATGCTGTAAAAGTACTCCTTACTCTGTAAGCACATGGTAGCAACTAAAATTAAAATATGGATTGTGAATAATGTAAAGCGGTATACAATGCAGTATACTTTATGAAGTGAACTAGTCCGCATACAAGATACTTTGCTAAAATAGAATATTCACTGAATTTCTGTATTCAACAAAATACAAAAAAATCATATAACATCAATCCATTGTATACTAAGCTTGAAATTTTGATGGAACTGACTGAAAGTACATGCTGAATGAAATAAACTCCTTTTGAACGGGCTGAAACATAAAGATAAATATAGGCCAATACCATGCATAAAACCAGTTTGATGGAAAATCATTCTTCTTGAATGTGCATTTATGCAATTAGATTCTTTAAATTTGGCTCCCTCTTTACATTATTTCTGGGGGCAAGGGAAGGGGGAAGGGGTGGGGCTACACTTACCATCTGCAGAAACTAAACAGCCTAGTGTTATGATGACCTTTAACTTAACACCTTGAGAGATCACCTCTAAAGCTAACAACTTCAAGAGGAGAGGTACAACTTTCAGGGCTGCTAAAGCCTGCAAATTATTGTCTGTAAAGTAAAAAGTGAAAGAAAGATGGATTATGACACAAAAATATAAATATTCAAAAAGCTATACATTGTAATCAAATTAAAAAAAATAATGAGAACTACTTTGATATACATGATGTGTAATGGCTTGATTATATTTTTTAGATATGCAGGGCTAATTAGGTGAAAACAATTACCAGGTAGTTACAGAAACACACACAGATATACACAATGCGAGTCCAAAAAAAGTTTACTCTTAGAAAATTGCTAGGTAAAAAAAATCTTTTATGAACAGTAAATTATTATACATCTTATGAAAGAGTGTTTTATCCCAAAGCATTTTGTATCCTTTTTGAGTGGTATTTGGTTATGCTTGGATGAACAGGAGGCATTGTTTGCGAGAGTGCAAAAATAGACTTGCGCCAAAGTTGCTTATGTGATGTTTGAATAAAACAATTGTGATTTTGGTATTAATTTGGTGTTTGCAGATCCAAATAACATCCCTAACAAAATTAAACATGCCACACATATCAAATACCAAGGCACATTTGTGCATTAGTGTGTGTGTGTGTGTGTGTGTGACTTTGCTTTTGCAAAAAGAAAAAGAAATGCATCTCATTTTATACATTCAATTCATTCTCTCACTTTAATTCTGTGGCTCAATTCGATTTTTGCACTCTACCAAACAATGCCTCCTGTTTTTCCAAGCATGAACACATACCACAAAAAAATGATACCAAATGATTTGGCATAAAACACTCTTTCATAAGATGAATAATTACCGGGTATGTACTTTTCATAGATTATTTTAAAAATAATTTAAAATTTTCTAGGTGTAAACTTTTCTTTGACTCACACGGTATACATATATTCCTTAATGTCCTATATGGGCATGTCTATGGTAATTGACCAGTTGATGTCCAACACATTCTCATGTACTATGGTATTATGTTATAAGGGACATAAATTTATTACAACAGTATCATTTTACTGGATATTTAGTAAAATATGGGTCAAAATGACTTGGACTGACCCATAAAATAAACTTTTTTTATGGGTCAGAAGGGGTTGAAGTTCAGTGATACAATAAACATTAAAGGCAACATCAGGTCAATTTATGTTTACCGGTAGATAATTCACACAAATGACAACATACATTATAAAAGGGTATGTAGCTCACGCTAATTCATACAATAAAATTAATAACACTTCCAAGGAAAAGAAATGAGCGCTCACCATTTTCTGCAACCACCGAGCTGAGCATGCTGATCATGTTGGAAGCTGACGAGATCAAACCCTTCTCAGGCTCCATTATGATGCCATCAATGACGGAGGTCAATTTAGATACGATCACCTCCAGCCCACCGAGCATATGAAAACGATCTTGATTCACGGCTTGAAGAAGAAAAAAGTAAAGAAACGATTTAAAGATAATACATCAATATATATATATTTTTAAATTCCTGCTCATTCCTGGGACTAACAAATACATTTTGCATTTTACATAAAAGCATAGCATAGCACAGAAGATAAAAAAAACGCCATGTCTCACTGACTGGGTTATGGGACACCTTGAGTAAGATTTCAGGATTGATGCAACAATAATATTAAAAAAATCAACCAAAATGAATAGTCGCCTTCTAGCTTTATTTTAAAAGTAGAGTTATAGTCTACTTGGTCGAGAATATGTGTGTCAAACTGACAACAACAAGAACGTGGCCTGAGACTTGCTTGTCTTGGTATACTCTTAACATTGTTTTAAAAAAATCTTTATTTGGGTTTTCACAATAAAATCATAAGCACATTTTTTACTTCAGTTCAATATACAGTTTCATTATGTTCCATGACTCATTAGTAATCAGGGGGAAAAAACCATACAATATACATGTACATCTATTTTTTTGTTTTTGTAAAATGCAATTCACATTTTGATAATTTCCAGATGTGTGATTGTGTTTTTTTTAAACCAGCTATTCTGAGAGAATCTTTACCATTATTAGCTGCTAAGAGAGAGATATAGGAGCACAAAAGCTGTATGACATGAGGAGCATGTGCATGAGACATGATGTAGAGGGCAGCTGGAATACTAGATGCACACACCAACTGGTTTTCATCTGTAGAAAGATACAAATTGTCAGAGAAATGCATAGTATATTTAAAAATTGGGGGGGGGGGGCCTCCCAGCCCCCCAGTCAGAGAGTGCTCAAAATAGCCCAGTACAGTAAGGGTTAAGGTGACTGAAAGTATATCATATTATTAAATGGGTATCTGGTAGGATTATTCCTTGGATTGCACTGTGCACTGATAACAGTTGCTGGATCTAATGTTAGGGTAATAATTTCCAAGGCTCTTTGGAAGTGCATAGGGACGTTATTAACATAACTTCATAATGTGTTATGCACTATACAAGAAGGAGTTATTGATATAACTTCATAAATCCTAAAAAATGGCATATTGCACACAATAGTGAATGGCCCCCTATGATCATGCATACCATTTTGGGGGTTGTTGACACAACCACATAGGGTTCCTGTAACATCTTTCCATAGTTCCAGAGAGAGCCTTTGATCCTCTTCATCTGAACACTTCAAATCTGCATGATATTGAAGGTCAAGTCCTGGGAACTGCCTGTGAATTTGAAGGAAGCCATATATGTTGTGATCTGTATGCTTGGAGATTCCATGCCAGCATAATTATGATATTAAAAATGTCAATATAAAAATATTGATTCTGCCAAGTGATACTGCGGCTAAAAATGTACTCTATAAATAAAGGTGATGGTGTCTTGTTGGCAGACTGGTCAATGGACCTGTATGTACACGGGGCATTGTGGCGTGCGCCTGTAATCCAGCTAACAATGGAAATTATAAACTGATTCAGCCGAGGATGGAAGTTCGAAACTGAATCACGTCTTTTGGATGGTGACGTTAAAGGTCAGTCCCCACACGTAAATAATCATATCTGATTGATACACGTCTGTAAAAAGCCAATTACACACAAACACACACACGCACACACACACACACACACACAACTTGACTCCAAGGTGATGTGATGTCGCCAAGAAAAACACTCATATTTGTTGTTGGTATGTTTGTTTGGTGGGGCCCATTCAATGTTTAATATGTTTTGATTTCTTTTCCTGCCAGCAAAGTCAGCTTTTAGGCGTTGGATAATATTGTAAATTGATGGAAAGTATGTTCAAAAGATATATGCTTCTACAAGTAGTGAAATAACAAGGCCACTTCTCATACTAAATTTTGCTGATTTTAACACATCAAGATCTAATTTATAATAATGTAACAGACGGATACAAAAAAGTACAAAGCTGATCAAATAGCAAAGATAATTCATCACATTAAAATTCTTCAAGAATACAATATTTGTCTTGAATAAATTTTTCCCTGTAACTGATAGCAGATATTCCATTTTGGTACTTGAGCATCACATACTTGATACATATATGTACAAAACATTTTGTAATTTTTCTTTTGTACTTAGAAAGAATAACTTTACCTGAATAACTGAAGCATGGCATTCAAGCACTTAGTCTTTCTGACCAACGTTTGTCCTTTACCTATTCATAGAAAATTCATCATAAAACTATCACGCATGTCATGTACCATAATCAACATTCAGGACTTATTAGACTGTTAAAATGCAATAAGATTATTCAGGTTTTTGATGTTTTGACCAAATTCCAGAAGAAAAAAGGGGGCTATTACAACAATGGGATTACACAGTATTTTATAAAATTTATTAAAATGTTTATGTCATATACCAGTCAATCCTTCCATGTCATATCATGAGGGTTTTTGCGGAAATCAGACTTATTTTGAATGACTGTTCTGACACATCTTAGGACTCCAACACCTTATATTATGGTTCCTAATGTAGCTCATTTCTACTGATTATACCTTTGAGATTCCACATATTTCATTATATACACCTACAAATATCACAAAGCTATTTATCAAAATGTCATGAGCCTACAACACCAGTATGCAATTAAATTACGTAAATCTATTGAATAATGAAAGGAGAATTTATTCTTACCATTATTGGTGACAAGGCACATGATAAGAAATGTAGTTGTTCTTTTCATTTGTACACCCGAGTGTTCATTTTTCAGCTGGCAGTAGAGAAACTTGAACATGGCTTCTGTACAAAGCCTACTCTGAGAGAACACTGGAAAAAAGAAAGACAAAAAATGCTGCTCAAAAATCTTTTGAAAAAGATATACAATGTATATTTATCTTCAAATCCAGATAAAATTCAATATCAATCTAAATTTTTATAATCTAAACAGTCAAACATATACTCTTCTGAAAGAATGTCACATACTCTTGGAAATTCTTTTTAAACAGTGGTGGTGATTTTGCACATATTGTATGAGGATTCAAGCCATCTTTTATATTCCCAGAGCAGAAAATTGATGGTTTTGTCAAATTTACAAGAACAGAATGGATAGGGAAAAGTGAGGGGATGACATCATCAATTTACTTATTTGAATACAGCCCATAAACTTTAAAATCTTACTTTTTATCCATTTTTAAATAAAATTTTCAGGCTTGTTTGTTTAATTTTTCTCTGATTAATAAATTCAACTTGCAAAGATAGGCAGAAGTTGCACTTTATTTAACTTGGTGGCGCCCTAATTTGATATCATTCAATGGAAAGTGATTAATGGAACTAAATTTTACCATTCCTCTCAGTGGCACATCCCAATGCATACAGAGCAGCAACACGGGTTCCCTTATCTGGAGTTGTGCTTAGGAGGTTCACAATAAAGCTTAAACCTCCAGAAGTTCTCAAGAAATTCTGCGCTTCATCTGGGGAAAAAAGAAAGAAATAGGTAATATATGATATCCTGACATACAGAATAAGACAATGATCTTTTTAGCAAACGTAAGTAGAAAGATTTAAACAAAAATTGAATTCAACTCAAGACCTTTTTGTGGATGCATATATATATATACCGTATACAGTTCCACAGCACATAAAAAATTAATTCTATTACCTGGATCATAACTATGTTAAAGCTTTCATCCATCAAATGATCAACTCATTGTTAGATACCCCATAGTATTGCACCCCCCCTTTCACAAAAGAATAGAAAGAGAGAAGGAGAGAGAGAGAGAGAGAGAGCCTCCTAAAGATCTTCCAAGTATAGAGCCTATATTTATTGATCTCATGAACAGCTAAATCTATACCTATATGCCACTAGCTGTAAGACTACAACATGCATTGAAATGTGAATCTCTGTTTACATTAGACATACCTGAACCAGAACACAGCGAAGCAATTGTAATAATTGTATCACGTGCCTTCGTTGCATCGTCAGGACAATATCGAAGACATTCTATCAGACAATCCAAATCAGTTTTCAAATCCATGATTTAAAAACTGGCCAGTTCAGCAAGTTAATGTTCTGCAGGTGAGAAGAAAAATCAACTTTCCATAGCTAGACCTCTAATAGATATTCACTTGAAGAAACCTACACCCAATTCTGAAAAATTCTGAAATTTAAGTGAAAGTGTGTTGTTATAGCAAATTGAAGTTACACACTAATAAAAGTTCAGACCGCAGGCGGGAAATTAATTATTAAAGAAAAATATAGAAAACTCTCACAAGACTATAAAATTTGCCATTCTTTTATCAATATTTTCATACTTTCAATCCTAATACAAATTTCAATAGAAGAAAACAATTCTCCAAGTAATTTAAGGATCCTCTTTCTATTGGTGGTATCACTTTTTCGAAATCTTACTGATTTTTTGAGATGAAGAATCAAGGTCACGCTCCAACTATGGTCATATCACCATCTATACCCAGGGACCCAGATGTTGCGTGTCCAGACAGGTTGCTAACTAGTGTAGCCTAGTAGTAATAGTAGTAGTAGTACTAACCCCCCAAAATAAGTGTAGATATTCTGTAAAACAAGATGAATTCCTGCCTTTTGATGTACAATCAATCTTACGAACGTACAAGAGATTTTTATTTAAATGAAGATTTCTTGGCAAGGTGTTATGCCTTTTACTGTTGTAGTTTTAGCATGACATGGGCACGGTCACTTTCTTGAAAATGTAACGCACCAGTTGGAGTTGTACATGTATCATTGACCAAGCTTTAATCGGATATAGGTCTATGCAAAATCGTCACCCAAGAACAGCACCAACTTATTTAGGCATAGGCCTATCGGCCCTATGCAATTTGCGTTCTGGCAATTGGAGTGGGCTACAACTGACACAGGATAATGAATAATAATAGCAGGTGAATGAAATGCTTCACCACCGCAACCACCTGTGAAGGAATAGCGTCCATATTTTTTAATAGGGCCTAGATATAGGCCTACAATACAAGTTGGTTGAAAGACGAGTCTGCATGGTACGTCATGCAATGAAGAAAATGGCGATATACCCATGTCTTCAGTTGCTAAGAAACTGTTCTTTATTCTTGCTTTATGCCTTTCTCATACTCATTAGGCCTACTAGTGTACTAGTAATGAGGATCTGACACATTACGGTAGATAACTTCACACAGGAGCGCACCCGCCAGCAACCCACCATCTGTATGTACTTGTGCAGTGGCGCGGTTTTCCGTGAAACCTGTGAAAAAGTGTATAGACCCTAGACTACTAATATCAATGTTTATCCAAAAAATACTATAAAAAAAAACAACAAGAAAATTGACATGAAACAGGTAATAAACACAACGACTTTTAACTTGTGATCTTTATTTGGACATTTAATGAATATTTACTTCATTTTGGGTAGGCCTATTCCACCGCGTATGTTTTAGTAGGGTATCTCCACGCAGGAGTTACAGGTCATATTTTGGATACCTTACTGAACAAGCGCCTGTTTTTCTAGGTCTAGACTAGACTAGAGTCTAGGCCTACATCCTTCTGTGTAGACCCTACAGTGCTTGTAACTTTACCAAGACTTGGCCGGATTTCTTATCACTTTGATGATTCCAGAACCTTGCAATAGCCTAGGGATAAGAGAGGGAGATAGAGATAATATGTCGAGATAATTGGTATTCTGAAAATTGTTGTATCTTGTATCTTATCTTATCTTGCATGGTATTTACAACAGGTAGGGGGTTGTTGTATCTCTCGTGTTGATATAGTCTAATGGCGGCAATATTTCTTGCCCAGAACCAACTTTGTGCCAATAATGGCAATATACGACTCAGAAGAAGATTGTGTGTTGACCGGAAACATCACAGATGGACACTTTCTAACATGCTAGAATATGACGATTTTAATGCTCTAATCTTAACCAATATCTAGATCTAGTATTAGTAAAAGCGTGATTTGTCTTCATGATCCATATATGCCACAGCGCATATGATGACGCGCGTAATACTAATAAGCGCTCAACTAACTAATTAGATCTACGCCCTAATGCGCTAGGCCCATCTTCAGATATGGCATAAAGTATTGGTATATGACCTAGACCTAGAATGCTTATATAAAACAGATTTTGATTGGTAGACTCTAGGGTCCATACAAATGGGCGTGTCAACAGTGGTCAAAGATAAGAATAGAGGCGGTCCTTCAAGAGATATTAACACAGGGATAAAATGATGTTCAGAATACAAACTTAGTCTACAACAATATTAGCGCTGTAGATTATCTCTGGAAGATAGAGCTACAATAAAAGATAACACAAAACTTACAACAATGTTCAGAATACCACCCCAGAACTTAACTTTATCTTAGACCTAGATCTAGATTCTAGTTCAAGTTATTGTTTGTGATAGAGTCTAGGTCTAGACCCTAAGAATTTTCGGGCGAATATCGGAATAGTCTAGACTAGCAACTCACGTTTCAGACCTTTTACGTTTTTAGCTTTCCCTGCACCAAGTTGGACCAGGGACCTAAGCCCTAGACTAGACCTAGTCTAGGCCTAGGGTCTATATAGACTAGAGTCTAGATCTACATTGTACTCTCTAGTCCTAGCCCCATTTACTTTTCAGAGTCAGAGTCAGTCAGACTTAGGCCCTAGATCTATCATCTAAACTAGTCGATCTAGACCTAGGCCTAGATCTAGAGCCCCTATGGCTTAGACCGAAAGCTTCAGTCTGTATATCGTCGGTTGTTCCACTGAGACTTCGTCTGGCTCCACTAGATCTAGTGTATCTAGGTCTAGTGGAGCCAGACGAAGTCTCAGTGGAACAACCGACGATATACAGACTGAAGCTTTCGGTCTATTGTATACCGTACTTCCAGCTAATAAGTAGAACTAACATTTGAATATCTTCATGAATTTACCTAAGGAGATGATAGCCAGGGACTGCCACCTTTTTTCCCAATAGTGGCGAGACAGGTCTGCGCCATTTCTGCTATGGCCTGCATATGCAGCTAGCTAGCTAGCTAGCTATATAGTCTAGATCTATAACTAGCATATTGCATGCATGCGCAACGCCGCGTCGCGATCGATCGCGATATACGCGATCGCGTTTTCTAATTTCTCCAATCACGATAATTTGTTTAGACAAAAAGATATCGGGTTAGGTCTAATCATGTATGGAAAGCCAACATTTATAATAATTTTCATCGATAATTTATGTAGATAAAATAACATTTGCAATAACTCTGTCTATAGATAACAATGACGTTGTAAAAAAGGCATCAAGGGCTTGACCGATGTTTTTGAGTTTGTTCTTTTTTGTTGTTTATTCGCGTACGTGCTTTTTTTGTCTTTTTGTTTTTGTTAGTTCGGATAGAAAGTTTGGTTACTTCTACGTATACTATCTACGGTATGTGTAAAACAGTAGGTGCGTATGGTTGGCTATCGCCTTCAAAACGTGTGCCATAACTGTACGCGTGCCTGACAGAGCGTACGCGTGCTTCGGACAGAACGTACGCGTGGGTCCATCATAACGTACGCATGGTTATGACAGAACGTACGCATGGTCATTTACCATTAAACTTCTATGTAATTCTCAACGTACGTATGGTTTTGACATAGCGTACGCGTGGTTAGGTCATGTCATACGCGTGGTTGCGTCATGTCATACGCGTGGGTCCGAAAAAAATGTGTATCTCCTAGACGGAACCACGCGTACGTTATGACAGAACCACGCGTACGTTATGACGGAACCACGCGTACGTTTTGACAAAACCATGCGTACGTTATGACGGAACCACGCGTACGTATTCAGCTGTGTGTATTTACTGTATACC
>BEXV01004635.1:9402-21111 GCA_003118195.1 Hemicentrotus pulcherrimus | reverse complement strand
AGAATTTGTGTGTATTGCAAGGTTCTGGAATCATCAAAATGATAAGAAATTTGGTAAAGTTACAAACACTGTACACAGAAATGATAAAGTTCACGAATTATTTTTCACCTCTTCCCAGAACTCAACTTTCTCTTTAAAGCTTCTGATACAATTTTGAGCACCAAAAAAGCGGTCATATTGATTTGGTTTCAACTCGTCAAAAATAACAAGATAGCTACATATCCAAGCTGCTCTTTAAAGGGCCAAAGCTTTGGTAGATTTTTGGTAATGTTGACAAGTATTAAAGACCCTATCCAAAGAAAATGCGAATACTTATCAATTTATAAATAAATATTTAGAATATAAATACATACCTGTATTTAGAGTATAAATACATATTTAGAATATGAATACATGTATAAAGGAATACAAAATATCTTCCCTTTCAGTATCGCACAAAAGCAAATTGAAACCCCATTTTTCCGTACCCCTCCAAATTAGGGGTCAACAGGGTTCAAATTTGCTGCAGTAATACGCTGACGACATAACATGTGGAGTGAATTGGCTCACCTACATAGCTGAGGCGATGAGCCGTGCTTCATGCAAAGTCATCGTGAATATGCGTACTTTACATAAGATGATGTTATGAAGTCGATTTTTAGGTTTAGGTCAACAACTTATGATTTTCAAAGCTTTAGAGTTTGAGTTTTCAGAGAGCTGTTACTCCTGTGATAAACACTATAATAACGTCTAATTAAGTCTACACTGCACATAGTTTCCTAGCATGAAAAGTTGCAAAAACTTTGTCAATCCAGCACTTTGCATCCAGTTCTTGACAAAATTTGACACACTGCAAACAGTGTGCCTTGGGTTGGATTATTATGTCACAATAGAGTGCACGCACAGTGCGCATGTTCTCATACGCGAAATAGATGCACAATGAAAGTTACAAAATACCCAGATGTTGGCTCTACATTATTGCCCGCTAGTTTAACATGCATTTTTCCTATGACTTTTCTGATCAGGCAATAATATTTGTTCATTGGTTAGCTGTGTATTATTATTGACCTTACACACAAAATCGCATTTAATTTTCTGAGCGGTCAATAATAGTTTTGGTGGCTTATCAAATAAACTTTGGGGGCAATAACATTTCAAAATCCCCTGCTCAGATGTCTGATACGGTTAATAATTGATATCATTGTAATCTATAGCTTTGTGCTTTCGTTTGATATATAGTTCATCTGTTTCATTTTTCACTGAGATTCCTATTCTAATAGGTGGACTATTAACTTAAACCTGGTTTATTGTAGTCCATTGATTTATTCAAGGCCAAGTTCTGTATCGATTGTTATAAGTTTATAACAAAATAAATGATATTAATTTAGGGTTTTCTTGTTTCGACCGAGTCTGGTGTTAGCGAATTACAACCAATTGCATGTGGAAACTTACTACCACCTCCCTTTAAACCCACTGCTCAGGTGTGAAAGTGGATCCCCATAAGAAGCAGCTTCACCTGACCTTAGCCTACCAGTTCAACCCAACCCATCAAGAACCGCTGGTGAACCTTTCCAAGGAGATTGACATCAAGTCAGCGGCTCGTTGGGAGTTTAGGCTTTACTCGAGAGACCCTAGGGCTGCTTCTACAGAGGTTAGTAATCCTTTTCAGCTGATTTGCTTTCACCTTTAACCTTCGACCTTCAAATCTTTAGCTAATGTATCCTAGGAGATTGACATTCAGTCAGCGGCTTGTTGGTAGTTCAGGCTTTATTCAAGAGTCCCTAGGGCTGCTTCTACAGAGGTTAGTAACCCTTGACCATCCAAAACTCTTTGACCTTTGAACTTCAAACTGAGGAGAGTGACGTCCAATCAGCAGTTTGGTATATCCCATGGGGTTCTCACTCCTCTGTCAGCAGAGGGAGGGTATAATTAAATTATCCTAATTGCAGTCTGAGAGGAATTCATTTTGATAATTCCTATTTATTGAGTGTCACCAATTTGACCTTGCTACCATCTGTCTTGGTTATAAGGGATCATTCCAGGCACACCGAAGGATTGCAGGGGTTCTGTTACCTCTTTCAAAATCGAACCCTATGTACATGTAAGTGAATTGTGCACATTCCAGTAATGAAATTGCATATGTGGGCTGTTTTAAATGTTGCCAATTTGACTTTGATTCCACCCCTCCAGGTTCTAAGGGTTCTGTACGGCCACACACCCAGGGTACCAGATGAGCTGGAGCTGATTCCCGATGACTTTGTCTACATGTCTGCTACTGAGCTAGATAAGAACAGTGACGGTTGGTTCAAGGGAACCTCTCATAAGACCGGGTGTGAGGGAATGTTTCCAGGTAATTACACAGAGAAAGCCCCAGAGTCAGATACATGGACAATACACAGGTAATACATGTAAAGTCTTTTAGCTTAGCTTCTAAAGTGGTCCTAAAACCATTCATTTTATGATGTAATGAAGTTAATATATGTTGATTAATGTACTATTACCAGTCTCTTTTTTATGTAAAAGGTTATATCATGATTTGTGTGGTTTTGAGTAAAATGAACTTGAACTTGAACTTAATTCCTTAAATTGGCAATAGAAGAATAGAAGATTTGGGATAGAGTGTTAAGTACATGTACTCTGCATCTTTGTCCTTTATGTAAATTTAACAACTTAAGTCTAAAAATGACATTTTTTTAAAGCTATTGATTCTTTAGATAAATCATGGCTCCCTCTGTTTTTTAGTTTTCAAATCAACTCATTTTTAGATACTTCTACCTTCACGCCTAAGGACTATTTACCTGTTGGATACCGAATTCTCTCAGTCCCATATGCTTAGTACAGGGGCAGCTCGGTTCCCATTGGCAATGACTTAAAGATAAAGTTATGGTCATGCGATTGCATTTTGAAAGAAATGTTGTGGAATCGATGAAAAAACGTTGATCATGTAGCATATACAGACTGCAAGGTTCTGGAATCATCAAAATGATAAGAAATTTGGCCAAGTCTTGGTAAAATTACAAGCACTGTACATAGGGAGATGTATATGGGACTACACAAGCATGTGGCATAAAAATATGGTCCTCACTTTTAAGCTGAATATGATGGCATTTGAAGAGCCATGCTTTTTTTCTCTGATGTTCTTTCATAGTTGCATAATAACAGTGATAACAATCACAAATTATTTGTTGCCTCTCCCTGGAACTCAACTTTTTTCTTTAACAAGGAAAACAGTTATGATATGAATTGATTTTATTGTTTTCCCTCAGGGTTTTACCGATTACCAGACCAAGAACATCTAGCAATGACTCCAAGAAAGTTAGTCTGGATCGTAAAGTTCCTAGTCCTCCCATCCCCATCGGATCGGACCTGGAACACTCTGGCAATTACAAGTCAGCAGATGGCCTCCTTCAAAACCCGCAGGAGCATGGCTATGAGAATGTGAGTGTAAGACTGGCATGGGACATTCAAGGAAGGTTTTATATACTTTGTATCTTAATAATATTGAGAGGGGTTGTATCTAACACGAGAATATATTTTGCCCTGTATGTCAAGGGTGCCATATACTGAAATCTGAACAAGAGCTTCAAATATTAGACATATTGCCAAGAAAAATGCAAATCTCAATACACTTACTTGATGTTTCTTATGATATTGTAACTTTGGATTTGTGTTGAATGATAATACGGGGAGTAGCCTTGATAAGTCAGCAGCCTTTGCTACTCTGCCCCATTCACTCCATCACAATGGATGCATCTTTTCTCATTTTTATCATATGTCTATTTTCTGTTCACTGTTCTGTGAAATAAATGAATTGAATTTGAATAAACATTAAAGCAGCTTACTGTACGAGTAGACTAGTCCATCAACACGTACATCTCGCACAGACTAGGGCACACAAGTTTGACTTGGATATGGTGTCATGGTCAAGTGGATATGTCACTGGACTGTGGATCACAAGGTCTGCATTTCTAGTCTCGTCGCGGCTTTAATATCCTTTGGCAAGACATTAATCTACATTTGCCACACTTTACCCAGGTGAGGTAAATTAGTACCTGGTAGTATTATTCCTTGAAATGCCATTTGCACTGGGTAATCATTTCCAAAGCTTTTTGGAAATGCATAGGGATTTTATAATGTGATATGCACTATACAAGAACAGAATATTATTTAGGATAACATGAAATGTTTTTTTCTCCATACTTCTAGACTGTTAATGGAATAATTTTCCTGATGTTTTTGATGCAGCTTTTGAAGCTGAAGAAGATGAATGATGCACCTGTTACGACCAAGAAGCAACCCAGAAGATTGTTCATTATCAGGCACGGAGAGAGGGTGGATGTAACATTTGGTGAACAGTGGCTCATACATTGCTTCGATCAGCAAGGTACTTTCTTTACATTTCATTAACGCGATTGAAACTTCTCCATGGAAACCTAACATTTGAAGCTATTTATATATCATGAAATCTATTTGATCTATCATTTTAGCCATCTGTATTGCACAATATTTGCATGCACAACAGTTTTAAAGATAAAGTTGAGTTCTGATCATTCGATTGCATTGTGAAAAAAATGGTGTGGAATCGATCAGAAAAGGTTGATCATCTTGCATAAAAGTTTTGGTTTGTACTGCAAGGTTATGGAATCATCAAAATAATACAAATTTGGCCCAGTCTTGGTATAAGAAACAAGCACTGTACAAAGAAAGATGTATATGGGACTACACAAACATGTGGCATAAAAATCTGTCCCAATTTTTATGCTAGTGTACTTATAATATTAAGGCATTTGAATAGCCATGCTTTTCAGGGAACATTATTTATCTGATGTTCTTCCACACTTGCAAAATAACAATAATAATGCTCACAAATTTTTGCCACCTCTTCCCAGAACTCAACCTTTTCTTTAAAGTTTATGATACAATTTTGAGCACCAAACAAGCAGTTACACACATGTACATGTTTGGTTTCAACTCATCAAAAATAACAAGATAGTTACATATCCAAGCTGCTTAGGAAGTATTGATTAACGTTTGTTACATATAAAGTTAAATGAGTAACATACTCGGTGCTATATTTGTATCTGCATTTGTTTTTCACCTCTTGATTGCTATGCTGTCATGTATGGGTTTAAATCATCCAATTTGTTTGAAAATGAATTTGATTGTAGTTGATTTTCAATATTTTTTTGCAGGGAAATATCAAAGGAAAAACCTGAACATGCCGAAGAGAGTTCCTCAGAGGCCTGGAGGTGGTCAAGATTTCAAGAAAGACTCCCCTATTACAGAAATAGGAGTGTACCAGGCAAGAATGACAGGTAATGTCACATGTACTAATTGCTTTATTCAGGGAGGATTGTACCATTCTATAAATGGGGTTGTAAGGGAGGGATTGGTATGTATAGAAATGTGTGTGCACAAAGTAAAAATGATAGGGAAAGTCGAATGTGCACTTGATTTCAGTAAAAATTGCATCATTAAAAATTGCATCAGTACCGGAGTGTTGGCTCAGTCAGTAGAGCGTACGCCTCACAACTGGGAGGTCGTGGGTTCGAACCCCGGCCGCGTCATACCAAAAGACGTTAAAAAATGGGAGTTGTTGCTACCTTGTTTGGCGTTCAATAATAAGAGATAGAGGAAAGTTGATCTGACGCTGCTCAGTGGCTGCCGGGCTCACAATCGATTGGGCAAAAAGAATTTCCGTTTCGGTTTATAAAAATTTGGAGTGGACTTTTTTTAGGCTATTATTATTGTTATCATCTGTGTTTAGTATGGCGGGAAAAGACACTGAATCACTGTAATCCTCAGGCCTCTCCTACTAGTATAATTGAGTGGGATGTGCAGGTGGACCATTGGGGGTTTCCCCCTTTTATCATTTAAATAGGGCAGTGGGTTGTCATGATGCTTAGTTGGTGACTCTGCTGCACATGAGGCCTCCATTTAACATCCTATCCACAGGACAGAGTGTACTGCATCTATGAAACAGGGGAAAGGCACTGTAAAACACAAGGCAGGCTTCTGTCGTCCACTGACTTGTCAGGATTCAAACCCATGATCTTCAGTTTGACAGGCTGGTGCTCTACAAACTGATCTAAGTCACCTCTGCTCGGCCAACTCGCCAAACGGTTATCATCATCTGCTCAGTTGGATATCTCGCTATCATCTATGTACCCTTTTCACTCAGTTCTGGCTTTACATAAGCCAACATAGCCAGTTTCTCTACACATTTACTGTGTGTTAAAATAAATTTGAATGTGTTTATTGTGATATCATTCAACAGGTGAAGCATTAAAGGCAGCTGGAGTTAAGATCTCATACTGCTATGCATCACCCTCCCTTAGATGTTCACAGACAGCTCATGCTGTATTACAAGGTTAGTTCTCTAATTGTCTCTCTTTCCTTTTCTCTGTCTCTCTTTCTCCCTCTCCTCCTTCCCCTTTCAGTTTCTGTCTGTCTCTCTATTCTATCTATCTTTTTAGCTATCTATCTATGGAAATGTATCTTCTATCCCTCCCTCCTTCCACCCCCCTCTCTTTCTTTTTTCTGTCTGTGTCTGTCTCTCTTTGTCTCTCTTGCTCTCTCCCTTTCTCTCTCTCTCTCTCTCCCTCTCTCTCTCTCTCTCTCTCTCTCTCTCTCCCCCCTCTCTCTCTCTCCCTTTATCTCTCTATCTCTATCTCTGTATCTGTCTCTGTCTTTCTCTCCCCCCTCCCTCCCCTCTCTTTCTGTCTCTGTCTCTCCCTGTCTATGTCTCTCTATCTATGTAAATGTATCCCTCTCTCCCTCCCCTCTCTGTTTTTCTTTGTCTCTCTCTCTCTCTCTCCCTCCCTCCTTCCCTCCCCCTTTCTCTTTTTCTCCCTCTGTCTATCACTCACTCTGTCTCTCTCTCTCTCTCTTTTATAGTCTTGCTTTGAAATCATCTCTTTAAACAGTGTTGTAGTCAACACCACTCCTCAAGACCAAGGCATAAAGGCTAATTAGGCTAAGCATCAAGGCACTACAACTTGTCTTAAGAGGCTGATATTAGCTGGCTTTCATGGGGAATTGACACCATTCTGGTGATGACCCAATAACAGGTGATGTCAGTCACTAAGAGTTGACTTCACTTTTAGGACAGACAAGTCTTGTGTAATGCACTTTGCCCTTGCCTACCGCCGTAAGGAATTCTTATCATACATGTATATACAGTCAAAGCTGTCTGCAGCGACCGTCCAAAGGAAACACAAAAAGTGGTCTTTGTAGACAAGTGGTCTTTGTAGACAGGTTCTCTGAGTACATGTTTCAATGAGAATTAATTTTCAAGGGAAACAAAAAATGTGGCCATTGAAGATAGGCTGTCACTAAAGCAGGTTTGACTGTATATCAAATTTCCCCCGCACTTGAGACATCCGCAAGTTGGAGTATTTACTAGGGGACCATGAGTTTGCTGCTTTAGAGAAATTTGCACTCACAGGCGCATTATTTGGTAATTCAACCAAATCTGATGTCAGCGAGTTATGATGCGATACACACACTATGAACATGATGGACAAAGAAAGCGGACAAAATATACAGTTCTTCAGGTAGACAAAGGAACATCCCTTCACTGCTATTATGTACAAATGTGTAAAACAGGTGTCACATGCATATTCACCTATTCTACACATTTGTACATAATAGCAGTGAAGTGATATTCCTTTGTCTACCTGAGGAAGCTGTATATTTTGTCCGCTTTCTTTGTCCATCATGTTCATAGTGACATGGAGACTGACTTCTATGTGACTTTAACACGTTTTTGTTTTCCATTCTTAGGATTAGAAGCACCCGAGGCTGTGAAGATCTGTGTAGACACTGCTCTGTTTGAGTGGTTAGCGTGGTGTAAGGGTGGTCTACCTAAGTGGCTCTCACCGGCTGAACTCGCGACCTTTGGCCTGAACATTGACCTGAGTTACAAGGAGAAGTTGAGCCCAAGTGACCTCAACCAGAAAGAGAACTGTCAGGCATACTATAAGAGAAGTGAAAACTTTGTCCGAGAGGTCCTCAAAGAGTGCTCTGATGATGGTGAGCTAACAAAATTATTTTGAAATAAATTTTTGCTTTCTTTCCTGGGGGGTCTTTCACAAAGATCCTAAGTCGAACTTAACTCTAAGTTGGACTTAAATATTATGGAGAGCCATTTGTAGCCTTAAAATAAAATATATTCAAAAGCAAAAATTGAAGTATTTTATACGTGTCATAAATTCCATATCAAGAACATGAAATCTCCTTGATAATAGAAAATTTGATTTGGACCAATTTTATGCCTTTTTAAATGTAGTGTTACGCTGATTTTGGCATCTCATTTGACCTAAAGAGAGCGCTAGAGCCATAGAAGAGCCAGACTGGGTTGAATAATTGTACGATTATTAGTTTGACTTGGTATACACCTAAAAGTTAAAAAGCATTAATTATGTTTCCAATAGTAAGCCGGGAACAGGTAAACAACCCCTGGTTTTGAATTCTTGCATTAGATTAAATCATTTATCATTTCGATAAGCACGTTGGAAATTAATTCCTGCATCAAAATGTACAGGTGTTTATTTCCAATAACACGTTAGACAATGGACGATTTTCCGGGAATGCGGCATTCTCGCGAGGAGATAGACTCCTCCCATTTTTGTCGGTGACTAGTTCAAATCACTCTTATTTATTATGCTTTGTCATTGGTTATAATTAATTAAAGGTATATTCCGTCTTGTAATTGGTTGGCTTCGTAAAGGTCCTCCTGGTTGGCGGGTAATATCAGGTGCTATCTAAGCCTCGTCGGGTGCCGGGGTATTTAAAGGCCATGTGCGGGATTTTGTAGTCAGTTTCGTTGGAGTTTGAGTTGAGTTTATTTCATTCCGTTAACATGTGTAGGATGTGCTGCTAGTTACTGTCAATAAGGCCGCCCAGCCTCTGAGAGAAGCAGCTTATATTTGAAATGTTCTAAAATGATTACTCTTCGTTTGTAACATTGGAGTTTCGGCTGACTTATATAACTATTAAAGTGGACTTCAACTGTATATCCGAACTTCTTTTGTTTTCATTTGTATTTGAACTTGTCGTGTCAAACTAGTTAACTGTCTCACCACCAAAATAACTTGTACAAAATATTTTCAAAGACACTAACAGCTTTCCAGACATGTCTTTGTAGACAAGTTCCTTTAGTACATGTTTCAATGAGAAACCATTTTCGAGGGAAGCAAAATATGTGCTTGTTGTAGACAGGTGGTCATTAAAGCAGGTTTGACTGTATTATTATTATTATTATTATAAGGCTTAGAACAAGTTCTTTATACAATTTTTTTTTTAATCTTTGCAGGAGATATTTTATTGGTTGGTCATGCAAGCACGCTAGACAGCAGCTCGCGATGTCTTCAGGGTCTGTCTGCACGGCCTGCCATGGAATTCTCTCGAATCGTCCAGAAGGTTCCTTACTGTGGCATCATCATGTTGGAGGAATACGCAGAGTTCAGTATATGGGACCTGGTTGCGCCGATCATACCAACGCTCACGCATGCTCCAAACGGACGATTTGATTGGAGGATCATGCAGTCGTAAGGGACCAAATGTCAACAGTAAATATTTGTTTGGTTTAAGTTTAAGTATAATATGGCCTTAATGTTTATAGCTAGGTACATGAATATTTATTGTAAATAAATCAGGTATCATTCCTTCACTGTATAGACATTTTCTTTACATGCATAATGTACACTTTTACCCAATAACCAACCAATGCATCATTTACTGTATAGATAGAGAGAATTGTAATTATGAAAGTAATAACCACAAATAAATATCAAAATATGATATTTTTCAAAGATCAAACTTATTTGCTAGAAGGTGCACAAGACAATGAAAACGTGGTGGGCCAAAAGTTCAATGACCTGACAAAATAAAAGAGATTATTGCATAGTTCATCGCTATGCCGAGGATAGGATTGGTTGAAACGTCATCATCAATAGGGTCACAAAGGGTCAGTCATGACTCGTAGGAGGAAGACAACGACACAAGACAAGAATAAAAATCAATGGATATTTATATTTTCTGTACATATTAATCTTTTGACCCATTGCTTACGGGAACCTGGTGGTCCCTGTGTTAGGCCTATGGGAATAAGATAATTCAGTAGTCAATGGGTTAATAACACTCACGTAAGGTTGTACTTACTATATGTAGTTTCTATGATGAATATAATTCACACATACATGTACGCAATCTCATCTTGATATCTGCCCAGTGTTGGCGCAGACCTGTACTATTCTATGCTGCATAAAAATGAAACATCTCACAAAATTGCTTATTGACCAATCAGCTTGTTTTGGATCTGTAGGGTTATGATTCGAGGGTCCTTTCTTTTTAGAAGACCTAGAATAGAATATAATAGAATAGAATATATCATTTATTGTCTTCTTCCAAAACAAAAGATTAAACTTTCCATCCAGGTGAAGCATAGTACATAAACTACACAAATTTATACAAAATTTATAATATAAATATATTCATATCAAAATATCTAATATCTATAGTAATATGCTATTCCATAAATTATTTGGTGGAGTGCTTTCGGGGAGAAGGCACTTCAGAGATATTAATGGAAATTAGTGACATTTTTTTACATGAAAAATGGGAGAGTTTTCAATGACTTTTGAAGTCATGATCCACTGACCAAATCGCTAATATGAGATTTCCCACAGATTTAGTGATCTCACGTTACAAACACTTAAAAACTCTCAAATAATTGATCTGATTTATTTCAAACTTTCATTATTCTAATTCTCTGATTTTTCAGTCTCATACTAATGAACATATTAGGTTGGATTCACCATCGATATGGTTCCACATTTTGATTTTCGTTCTGATATGCCAGTTATTTGACATTCACTCCTGCGAAAATTGCTACACAAAATTTCCTACACTTCAACCCTGGAACCAAGACTATTTCTACAGACACCCTAAACCCAATCTCAAAATCTAATTGCAATGCTCACCACAACCCTATACCTGGGTACTTTACATTGAAAGAAAGCACCATGCAGATGTTGCCAGAGTAGCACTGCTAGGCTCCAAAGAGTTTCAAGTCTGTTCCTTGTCTCTTTGTATCTCTATCTTTTTGTCTTTCTGTATGTATGTCTCTTTGTCTTTCTATTTGTCTCTTTGTTTTTCTCTTTGCCTCTTTATCTTTCTCTCTTTCCATTGATGAATATATAGTGTATATCTTCAGCAAGTGGGTCATTTTTACATGTCACTTAATGGTAGTATTTTTTATTTCCATGAAGGCATCATAATACTTTGTATTTTTTGTGTGAGTGTTTATTCAAGCTGCTGGCTTTACACAATCAATGTTAACTATGTTCAATATTGTTCTTGCTGTGTTATATGGCTATATTAAAGCATGCATTTATATAAGCAAGGCCAGAGTTTTGGCAATATACATACATGTACACAACTACCTACCTACCTTTCCACCTTTAACCATTGTCTAATGGTCACTCATGTTTTGAAACGATTTGAGAAATGAATGCAACAAATTTATAGAAACACTTATTTTTAGCGTATTTTTGTTTTAAAAAATACATGTATATTGAATGACCGATGTAAAGTAACAATTATGAATGATACTATATTGTGTTTGTGTGATCGTAACATATGAGGGCTTCCACTACAGTTTTCTCACGCTGTGTGATAGGCGCTGATGCTTTTAGAGTAAGTCTAAGGTAGTTAAGGACTAGTTAA
>BEXV01004630.1:12855-24963 GCA_003118195.1 Hemicentrotus pulcherrimus | reverse complement strand
TGGGTAAACAAATGTACCTACAGAGCTACAAAGTCTCATGTAATTTCTCACGAAAAATTACGTAGTAAAATAGAAAGATTAAATGAGAACTTACCGTTTGAAATTTGATCGTTATTTTAAGAGTAATTTGTAGGGAGAGATTACATGCCCACCTCTCCCTCCCTTGCTCTTAGACTTTAGTAAGTTCTCATTAGCTTAATCTTTCTCATGTTTTAACTGTAGGTACATTTGTACTGCAAATATTTACCGCGCATGCACATCACGGGATCTCATGTAATCTCTCCCTACAAATTACTCTTAAAATAACGATTAAATTTCAAACGGTAAGTTCTCATTTAATCTTTCTATTAAACAAGCATTTGAGCAAGGACTTTTATATTGCTTTATATTACAGGGCTGACCTGTCCTATGAACTCCACCCTCCACTCCTGTGCCAATGGCTGTCAGCCTGCCTGCTACGATTTCAACATCCAGTCCGACTGCCCAGTATCCTGTATCGAGACATGTGTATGTGATGAGGGACTGGTATTAGATAGTGACAGGTGTGTGGAAACTCAAGACTGTGGATGTCTTGATGAAAATGATGAATACCGCTCGGTGAGTATATACACACTTATTATTTCTCTTGGCCAAAAGATCAGTTATAACTAACATATTCAGACTTATGAATGTTTCTTTCCAGGGTAACTTATGATGAGGTGTCCATTAACCTGTTATCAATGAATGAACTACAATACTTGGAATCTGTTATGCATGCATTGCTTGTTGCTATGTTAGACAAACAGTATGCATACAATTTGAATATGTTAATAAACAGGTCTATTAGGACTTCCCTGTTATTTACATGTAGATGTTTTCTTTGTCCTAAAGTTTTATACTTTATCCTCTGGAAAAAGGAAATGTTGCTAGTGGCTTTTTAGTAAAATGTCAATTGATTTTGATTTTTACCTCTTTAAGTTTGTTTCATATACGATTGGCAGGAGACAATAGAACTTGATGAAAGGTTTTAAGGTTTTTCATTTTTTAAACAAATTTGATGAAATTTAATTTGTCTTGTATTTTCATGCTACTGCCAATTTTGGTAATTCATTACAAAAGTTAATTTACAAAGTACTTTACACATATGTCAGATTTAGAGGAACGTGGTAAATGTTTTGCATTTTACCTTTTTACGATCTAGTCAGACATACATGTACTATGACACACACTACAATCACCTGCAATGATGAATTTTTCCTTTGGTCTTTTCTTTTTCGTCTTCCTCTATCTTCCCCTCTTCACCTTCTCCTACTTTCATGTATCATTATTATATTTTTCTCTCTACTCTTTATTTCTATTTTTCTTTTCTTCTCAAATTCACTCTCCTTGTATTTCAAAATTTTGTACCAGTACTTATTTTCGTACATTTAAAAACAAAATTCTTGTGTGAAATCTATTCTTATAATAATATACGCCTGTATAAACAAAATAAAAAAAGAATATAAACTGTTTTTCTATGTAAAATGTGGAATAAATAATTATTAAAAAAATAATAATATCAGGAATTATGCCTTTACCCTTCTTCAATATTTCCTTTTTTGCATTCATATAATATCTTGATATACCTCATTTTTATGATCATATAATGCATGATATTCCTTGTCTGTAATCAGCGTAATGAAACATGGACAACTGACGATTGCAGGGAAAAGTGCACCTGTACAGGATCAGGGTCCATTCAATGTTCCTCTTCCAGCGTATCATGTGGACCCAACGAGGAGTGTGCCATCAAGAGAGGGGTCAGAGACTGTTACTGTCTGGAGGATTACTCTAGAGACAACAATCAGGAATGCATTAGAGGTATAAAGATTATTTTCCTTCTTATTTTATGTTCATGTTTATAAGGATAGAATTGTATTTTCTTATCGGGAGCAAGTATTCAAAGAGGCCTTATCGTACAGAAAAGTTTCTAAAGAAATATTTATGTGTAGTAACCTTTATGGATATAAAATAAGGATGGAAAGGGGAACAACTGACATTTACTATTGAATTGTTAGACAGACATTGAATTTGATAAAAGCTGAAGGGGCCAGACCCTAGTAAAGTAGTTATTTATGTACGTATTATCAACAACCTCTTTTCTTCAAAATGATAGGTCAACACTTACATGTTTCCATTAAGGAATTATTTTCAGAAAAGATCACGGTACAAGGAAATGATATCTGTTATTTTGAAAGGTTATATACACACTTTTCCATTACTTTTGTTCATCTTTAAACCCTTTATAGAGCCAGGACATTGTATAGTCAGAGGAGATCCCCACTACGAGACCTTCGACCATCACAGGTACGACTTTCAAGGGGATTGTGAATACACCCTCATCAGACCCTGCAACAATGAAAACAGCAGTCTTGTGGACTTCCACCTGTGGAGCAACAACCTGAAGAATAACCCCTCTGATAGAGTGTCCTACATGAGAGGCTTTACTCTGGAGTATAATGGGACGCTGTTCAGTGTGGAGAGCGGGAACGAGGTGTATGTGAACGGAAGGAGACTGTCAGGTTCCCTGTTCAGCTATGGCAGCAATGTCAGGATACAGTGGGACAATCAGTACACGGTAAGTTTGAAGGGTTGGATTTATTCCTTGTCAGAATGCTGGTGCTGTCAACTTTGTAGTTTAGCTTGCTTGCCACATTTCTGGCAGCTTCTCAACTCCCTTCAGATATCACAGTATCTCAGCTTCTTGTTTAGTACTATGTATTCACTTTATACATTCATTCTCCTAAATTTATAACAAAATCAAGTGTATTTATAAAATTATGTGATCAAAGAAGATGGTAGAGCATTTTGATTCTTTAACGTCGAAGCTCATTTTGCAGATTATTTTTGGAAGGAGCTGTCATTCTTACTGTCTTGCAAGTTTAAGGTTATTACAAACTATGCTCTGAAATACAATATAAAATGAAGACGAAGCCTACTATTAGCTATCAACACAAACAAAATGTCAGTTTTGCTTGTGTATCAATAATAAAAATCACTTTGTCATTTCCATTATCTTTTGGACAGTTCTTGGTGACCTCTTTTGGATTGCAAGTGGTTTATGATGGGAAGCATACAGCAGACATAGACCTGAGCTATGATTACTGGACCAAGACCTGTGGTCTGTGTGGTACCTTCGATGGTGATGATAGCAACGAGTACAGACGACTAGACGGGTCTCAGGTAAGGAGAACGCTTTCGTACAGTTCAACAATTTGGTGAACTGATGGACAGGAAAGACTTGTCACTGATGGATCGTGAGCTTCTTGTTGTTCACTACTCGGATACAATTTCAGGACTGCACACCCCTGCAACTCCGCCAGCCCTCTGGAAAACTACTCCTCTAGGATAATTACTGCTTTGACAATGCCCCAGAATAATTAATGATATAAATAGAAACTGCCCCAATGACAACTAGTTCTCTGTACAACTACAACCTACAATTACTCCTAAGACATGTATTCCCGGAGGAGAAAATTACCCACCAGATTGATAATCTACTTGTCTATACTAACCTCTGGGTGGTCATCTAAACTAAGGGGTAGTTGCCATAGCAGTTATTTGTCCTGGGGAACAATTATCCTAGAGATGTGTTTGTTATGAGGTTAGCTGTCCAGAGGTGTGTTCCAGGGGTGAGTTGTTCTACAGTTCTTTAATGCCTGTACATGTAATGTTTGTTAGTATGCTCATGCGCATGCAAGTGCATGTATGTGTATCCAAGTTATTAGTGCAATCCCTGACATTCTTTCACTTATTTATGTTTCTGTTTGGATGACCACATTAAAGATATGGTCTTTCTCACTCTCCCCCTCTCTCTCTCTCACCCTCTCTTTGTCTTCAGACACCATACAAGACAGTCTTTATCCAGGATTGGGTCATTAACCCCTTGTCCTGCAATGGGGAATCCCCTGAGCCCCCTGTGTGTGAAGGAGAAACATACGAGGAAGCTCTCGACCTGTGTTACATATTCAGTTACCCAGATAGTAAGTCTTTAGTGATGTGTACATATTAATCCAGAAAAATTATACAGTTACATGTATCTGCAGAGGTTTCAATGTACAAGAGTATAGTTTGATCTTGTATTTGAGAATGGTTGTAAATGCATGAACAGTAATGAGACAATTCACACTGAAGTACTTGGTCTGTGTGTCCGTCATGACACCACTCAAGGATGCCAGTTCTCTGGATTCCCCCCTGCTTCCAGGTCCTGTGACCTTTAAAAAAAACCCATTTGTTTAGTCCTTGTAAGTCTAATGTACAGAACAGAATAGCATTCCAATAGTGGATTGTGGGGTCCTTTTTCAGGTTAAATTGGTAAAATCAACTGATATCCCTGACCTGTTCATGAATTCATTATAAAAGTTGGAAACAACAAGTTCATATTTGCCATGTATTGTGTATCTTTGGTAAGGTACCTTTGTGATCATTTCATTCCTTCTGTTATCTGAATTATTAACTGTACACTGTAAGTTGAAATCATTGTTACATATATAATTTATATATACATTGTGTTTCATATTGTACCATTAGAAGGAAATAAATGTTAATAAATACAAAACACAAAATACAAAATTTCAAAAATATTATATGATAGTACTAGGCATATCTCAATAAAGTCTTCGACTAGAATTCATTTCAAATTTTAAATGTTAATAATCTGTATGTGTTTACAGGTCCTCTGTCTGGGTGCTTTGACTTTGTCTCTCCCCGTGATCTGTACGAGGACTGTGTGTATGATTCATGTGCCTTGGGTCCTGGGTTTGATGTATGTGATTACATTCAGGAATATGCCCTGATCTGTATGGACGAGGGCATTGACCTTGGAGAGTGGAGGTCAGAGGTGCCTGAGTGTGGTGAGTGGAATACCTGCCTTTTATCCTGTTTTCTTCTTTAAAACTTTTTGTGCTTTGATATCCCCTTTGGATCATGTAAATATCACTTAATGTCAGTTTTTTTTCACTTTTGCATTATACTCTGATTTCAGTAAGTGCATGTTTTTCTGATTGGCTTCATTATTACGAGTGATATTAGGCTGTTTGTATCTTTTTTTAAGAAGAAATTATGAAAAAGTGTGGGTATGTCATACTAGATGGAAATATATTTGAAAGCTTGTTTTCAACCATTTAATCAATTTTAAGTTTAAATGGGAAGAGTTTGATGCACATACATTAAAGAGATGGTTTATTGATTTCAAACTTGACTGAATTTGGTATCATTGCAAACGAAAAATTACACAGAGTAAAATCATTACATTTGTGTAACTTGTACATTCGAGCAAAATTTTTAAAAGTTGATTGAACTTCACAAAAAATCAACCCACTCAACCCCCCCAAAACATCGTAGGTCAGCTGATTTTTGAAGTGACGTCACAATATGAACAGCGGGCCGCTCAGCTGAAATGATTGACGATGGTGCGAGATGCAGTTCGCATGCGATTCACATGTATTGCATTGACTCTCGAGTACCGTACCCATTTATACTTAATGCCGTTTACCTTCATCAAAATCCCCTGGAAATATGGATATGGACGAAAACATACTTGAGTATACTCCAGAAGGCTCCTCCATGGCATGGTTTTGGTTCTTAATCTGACATTAGTCTAGATAAATGGTATATAACTTCCAAAAAGCAAGTGAATATATCGTTGATGTAGCGTTCAAGTTTCCCGTAGCTTGTAGCTGTGCTTGCGTACTCTGTATGCAATACACCGACCTCTCTATGCGTGCATCACATCTAGCGCAGCTTGCTAGCCAGCCTAGCCCGGCGCTCAAGCTAGCCATGAATCGCGAACCGGACTGATCTGTTTCTCTGGGTTTATCAGGTCCTATACGACTTAATTTATCAAAAATGTAAATTAATCAGCCTAATCACACATTTTTGTAATGAATATCTGGACAATTCTATGTAAATTTGTCGCCTATTTTACTCCAAAAGAGTCGTTAGGTCAGCATGCAAACTGTCCTTTGCCTTCCCAGATCAGACACATACACGCTGAAGTGCCCTCAGAATATGTGATTATTTTCCCAATATATATGCTCAAATGTGACGGGAAAAAATGTAAAAATCAAACAAACATTTTTAGAAAGTATCATTTATTCAGTGTATGTCATTCAAAATGCCCAAAAAAAAAAGGAAATATCACCACTGGCGGTAAATATACAAACAACGTTAACCCATAATTGAAAATTGCAAAGGGTATCCAACATTGTCCCGAATGTGTGATGTAGGTTGTTCATATTGTGACGTCATCGTTTCGCATGTTAAATAACGCCGTCAATTCACTTAGTGAGTGGGTTTAGGAAAGGGTAACAGAATTGCATTTAATTTATTCCTCACAACAGTGAGGGCTTCAAAAGTACTTTGCTCATTTTTTTTAATGTTCTCAGCAATCTGTAGAGGTGTAATTTGCCCATTTTCCACATTTCAATGAACCATCTCTTCAATAAAGCATGGATGAAAATTTATATTTCGCAAATAAATAGAAATGGATGTGGATATCTTTATACCTCCCATTCATGGCATTTTGTTTTGTAATATTCCTAGCATGCATTTCCAATAGACTCAGAGTGTTCTCAGACTTAATAGTCATGGCTTAAAGGTGTTCATGCGTGGGTACATGTATATGGTCGTTCGTGAAGTAGGCAACTTGGCGATCACTACATAACACTGAGCCAATGGGTATTACGCTCCTGTGCCTACGTCCGTGTGCTGCCCTCTACATACCCAAACTTGAGCAACTTTAATTACTTTTGTTCATCTATTCTACTTCATTTTAGCAATCACCTGTACCGGTGGTAAAGTCTACCAGACTGGAGCGAGCGCATGCCAGCCGACCTGTGGGTTCCAGAACTCTGGACCCTGCACACGCCCCTCCTACGACAGATGCGTCTGCCCAGAGGGGCTGGTGGAGGATGGGGACCGGTGTGTTGATCCCAACGAGTGTGGGTGCAACTTCTTCTACGGGGGAGAGAACATCCACATGGAGGTGAGATGTGTGACCTTTGAAATATCGTATCTACAGCTTTGTCAAGAAAATGATGAGTGCGATATCAATGATTATGATGATGAGGATGATGAGGATGATGATGCACTGACAGGTGTTGGTTCCTGGGAAGAAAAAAAGAAGACAACGTTGAATTTGTTGCCCATGGAACATACAAGTGCGAAGCCGAATATAAAGAACATTTTTGTCAAATTCTTACAAACATTGTACACAATCCAATAGGGACTATGTGCAATGTTTCCATGCTGTAGAGGACAAAATCTGATTGTTTTACCTTTTCTATTCTTTTTTTAATTTTAATGTGTAGTCTGGATCAGAATGGATCAGTGATACCTGCAACCGACGCTGCACCTGTACCGGCATCACTTTGACCTGTACTGACATAGAATGTGGTGATTTTGAAGAATGTGTCATCAAAGGAGGTGTTAGAGACTGCTACTGTTTTGATAGGTTCACTCGTAATGAAGAAGATATGTGTGTCAGAGGTTTGTCTACTTTCTTTTTGTTCTTAAAGGTGAATTGGGAAGAAAGTGATGAAAATATGCATGTTTGCTATTGTTGGAATGCTTATGACATAAGGAATACAAATATATTGATTGACAGAAATTTGCATGTGTTGTTTAAATATTATTAGACTTAGAAAGATCAAAAGTGTAAGCAGAGGAACCCGGAAGCGTTGATATTCTCATTCGTGACATAGTATATGTGACGTATTTCCGTGGACTGTTCCTAAACCCGGAAGTACAACGTATTATTTTAATGTAAAAAACGTACACAAACATGGGTCATTTTGTTAGTAGATTTTGCAATTTTTGTGATATTTAATGAAGTGTTTTATCAAATTTACAATGAAGTAATAAACATTCTTTCAATTATATAAGCATTGGTTACTTCCCGATGTTTGGTTTCCTTGAAATATTGATGTTTGGTACTGTAAAATTGATCGTTTTGCAGATCCTGACACACCGGCTTCGCCTATGTGTTGTTTTGATAATTAGCATAATTTGAATTTCGCAGCATGGAGAAAACTCAAGATAGGTCAGCTCAGCCATTCGTAGTGCAGTGTTGGTGAATACTGCACTACGAACTGCTGAGCTGAGCTGCAATTGCAGCGTGAAAGTTTTTGGAGATAAAGTTGTTTTCATCGGGTTATAAATTGTCTGAAACGTCTGTCATTCGAACAAATTAAGCAAGGAGACCGCGATCAGAATGCAGGTGAGCTAAAACGGTTGTATTACTCTGCTTGTAATTACTACTGGTCTAGATGAAATGTCTGCTGATTGAATAAAAAACTCAGCAAAGAGACGGCGCGGTAGTGCGGTACTTTCTCTTCGCCATGCATGTTGAATCGACGATACAACAGGGAAGAATCGTCTGGGTAGCTAGGATGAAGAATCACCCCCATTTCCCCATCAAAGACTAATTCTTCAAATTATAATTTCAACTGGCCAGCCATATGCTCAGAGAAGTCGAGCAAGCTAGTAATGACAAAATTGTAATTACTCCCTTCGCATATTTTGAGACCCACTGTTTGAATGTTCCCTCTCTATGCACCTGCCGAAGCCGCGCTCGACGTCAGAGCTTCCTGGAGTAGCTGCAGCTTGAACTCCCGCACCACGATTTGATCAGCGTTTACATTTTGGTCGTCTTTAATTCGCCCAATTCACTATCATCTTCACTTATATACCATCATCACTGCTACTAACTTCTTCTTCATCATACTCCAAGATCATTTCGAGTTCATCTGAGCTGTTTTCTGCCCTTTTTATTGATGATTAATATCCCGATATAACGTCTATACTTTCACTCTGATATATACCCTGCAGTGTTATCAGATTGCTCGCGGTGACCGTGTTGTGAATAGTCCACGGAATGACTTCACATGCCCAAACCTCCTAATGGTATCGTAGACAAAATTCTCTCAGAAAAACTTGATTCTCGTAACTTCATTCCATTATATCTCCTTCCCCTTATGTTTATTGACAATGAACTTAAAAACAAAAATGAAGAACAGAAAATAACCTTTCTAACGATACCTAATTCAATATGAATGGAAATCACCTTTAAATTAATTTTGGTGAAATTTGCATGCATGGAACCTTCATTTTTATTTTTTAACAGCTTAGGATTAGCTTTAAAGTTTGTTATACCGCTTTACAATATTAGAAGGATTATGAACTTATACTTTATGTAATACTTATTAGTACTTCGTATATTGTTTATACATATCTTTAAAATAGAAAGAAAGATACTTAAGTTCACTTCTGTCTTATGCTTTTGCAAAGAAAACTTACATTGTAATCGTATTCTGAAATAGCCCAGGATGTGTTTTGCACAAATATTTTCATGGTTATTACTTTCAAAACATAATCCCAAATTAATAATTGTGGAAAATAGCCAGTAGCAAAATCAGAAGAATGATGAAATATCCTGGAAACGAATGAAAACCAACAAAGAGATATTACACATGGCAGGGCATAAACAAATTGCACTAGTAGGATTAGTTAAGGAGAGAAAAATCAAATATTTGGTCATGTTAAAAGGCACCAAAGCCTCTTAAAGGATGTATTTGAAGGAAGAGTGGAAGGAAGTAGACCGAGAGGGAGACTCAGAATCAAATGGGAAGAGAATGTCAAGAACCGGAGTGGACTAAAACTGCAAGAGTGCACCAGAATGGCAGAAGATAGAGTGAAATGGAGATATGTTGCAATCAACCTCCGAACCGGGAGAAGATACTTAGATACCGGTATATAGAAAATCTTAGTTCAAGAATCGAGTTTGATGAAAAAAGAAAGACAAGACAGTGCAGAGATATTATGAGACGTTGATATTTTTATCCTTGATGCAGCTCCTGGAGTATGCACTGTTTGGGGTGACCCTCACTACGTCACCTTTGACAACGGTAACCACAACTTTCAAGGAGACTGCGAGTACACCCTGGTCAGACCATGCACTGACCGTACAGACCTCATCGACTTCCACCTCTGGGGTGACAACGTGAAGAACAATCCCTCTGAGAGGGTTTCCTACTTGCGGAAAATTGTGCTTGAGGTGAACGGCACCAGCATTGCCATCATGAGGAACCGTGAGATCCTAGTGAACGGAGCCAGGAGGATAGCGCCCATCAGGTTGAACAATGGCATCATGATACGTTCGGATAGCTCCTACTCGGTAAGAAGCAGTTGTCTTTAAGCAATGAGTATACTTTTTCAGAGTGAGGTTTCTGCGTGCTGTAAGTTTAATTCATCCTTCTTTCTGAACTATTCAATATGACACAATTATGATGATAGTAATAGTTGTATTTATATACCGGTATATAAATTACTGATACAACTAATTACTAATTCTCAAGCTGAGCTACCATCTAAGGAACCTAAGTATTCAAAAAATATCTCTCTACAGGTACAAGCACCTTACCAAACGATATATCTTTGCTAAAAATAAAGGAGAAGATTAAAAATAGTTTTTAAAAAGTGGCGCTTTATTCATTTGAGGAGAGACAAAGAGACAATATGTTTGTTATAAAGTCAACTGGTTACATGACAGTTATTTACAATGTGAGGTGTTTATTTCTTTAATTTGTTTAATATNATCGGTCAAACCATTTTTTAACGTGTCGGCCTATGGGTATTTCACCATGGCTGAACTATTTTTCCGCAAACTGGAAGTTTACCGGGCGATTTTACAGGAATAGTTGAAGTTTATGACTGCTCTTTCGACCAATCAGATGGCTGGATTCCTTAAGTGAGGTATATAATTGTATTTATATACTGGTATATAAATTACTGATACAACTAATTACTAATTCTCAAGCTGAGCTACCATCTAAGGAACCTAAGTATTCAAAAAATATCTCTCTACAGGTACAAGCACCTTACCAAACGATATATCTTTGCTAAAAATAAAGGAGAAGATTAAAAATAGTTTTTAAAAAGTGGCGCTTTATTCATTTGAGGAGAGACAAAGAGACAATATGTTTGTTATAAAGTCAACTGGTTACATGACAGTTATTTACAATGTGAGGTGTTTATTTCTTTAATTTGTTTAATATCCCAGACCATTGAGACTAATTTTGGACTGAAGGTACGGTATGATGGTTCCTACACTGCCAACATTGAAGTATCCTACGACTACTGGAATGCTACATGTGGACTCTGCGGTACCTTTGATGACGACAAGACAAATGAATTCAGATTACAAGATGGCAGTCTGGTAAGTAGAGCTTTGTACAATGATTCAATGAAGTGACATACATGTAAAATGTAAGATTATTTATTCCCTAGCCAAGAAAGCACTTTAAAGATCATTATTGGCCCTATAATCAATCCTCTTTGAGGTTAATTTTTGACCAATCAGTCCAGCTTAATTTCTTATGATCATTTTGTGACAAGCAATACATTAAATTACTTATTCTTGTCTATTATAGCTTCTAATAAAGTGCAGTATTATACCAAGAGCTGCTGGCTTTTCCCCTTAAATTTCAATGCTGATGGAGATCATTCTGTTTATAATAAGAAATATGGTTAATCATTTCGAATTTCCTGAGGAAAGACATTTACTACTAGGGTGTGCTGTCTTTCACTTTGCATTATGATGTGATATTGGTCTTCAGAATGGATTATAAATGATATACATTAGTAAATTTATCTGAAGTCAAGTTCTGTGTAAACCAAATATTTTGATGAACTTCAAATTCCCCAATTCATGTTTCCTCTTTGAAATACATATTTGACTGTGTTTTGTTTATGTGAATGTGTTCTCTTTGCTCATGCAGACACTGTACGAAAATGTGTTTGGCAATAACTGGGTCCTTGATGCATACGAGTGTGAAACCGGTATAGAAAGACCAGTTGACAGGTGTGAGGAAGATTCTACTATTAAAGCATTGGTGGAAGATATCTGCTACGTCTTTATCAATCCTGAAGGTACAGTGACATTGTGTGGGGTAGTGTTGACGTCATAGGTAAAGTGCCAGCACTGAATCCAATGACCGGGGTAATAGTATATTTGTAAAGCGCTTAGAGACATTTGTATTAAGCGCTATATAAAAATTAATATTATTATTATTATTATTATTATTATTATTA
>BEXV01004628.1:4374-18172 GCA_003118195.1 Hemicentrotus pulcherrimus | reverse complement strand
TAGGTCCAAATATGCCTGTGACATGTCAGATTCAGACCCTCCTTTCATTTCTGTCTCATTATCCAGACAAACGGTAGGGCCTAGCCCTAGGCTACTAGATCTATTAGTTGACTAGACCGCGGCCTTAGGACTTTTAGACCCCCCTACTTTCACTATTTTTAGATAGGGTCTAGATCTACACCCTAAGTAACTGTCTTTAGACTCATGGTGTCATAGACATAGAGGTCTAGATCTAGACCTAGCCTACTAGTACTGTCTACAGAACAACTTAGATCTAGACCCTACTCTAGACTGTGTTAATTATAGATCTAGATCTAGACTAGACCAAAAGCTGCAGTCTCTATATCGTCGGTTGTTCCACTGAGACTACGTCTGGCTTCACTACTGACACTAGACCTCCGGTCGACAAATGTCAGTTTTATTAAAGAATGACCCATAGAGTACCAGACGGTTATTTCTGTCTAGATCTAGACGGGCCCTAGAATCTAGACCGAATTTTCCCGTCTCTTTCGTTCGTTAGCCTCTTAATAAGAGGCTAACGAACGATAGATCCAGAGACGGAAAAATTCGGTCTAGACAGGCCCCTATATAATTGGCTGCGGAACATAGACTAGGTCTAGTCTAGTCCTACTAGACTCTAGATCTAGACCTAGAGTGAAGTTTGATCTAGAGAAGTTTGGCCTAGGGCCTAGGCTTGAGCCAGGCGTAACAATATTAGACTTCTAGATCAACAAGTCTTTGGAATGGGCCACGCCACGTAGATACCTAGTAGAGGACGATCAGTGTCATACGTAAAATGAGACTTGAGAGTTTGATAGTCTAGAATCTAGACTAGATCTAGAGTAGAGGTCTACCTCAGGCTATCTTATCTAAGAAGTTATAACTAAGTCGGCCAATCTAACCTTACATTGTAGTTTGTACACCTCATTCTGATTAGCATTAATGATAATCTAAATCTAACCCTCCTCTTCTAATACTAGAGTCTATCTTAATCCTAACTTGAACTTCAAAGTTGAAGTTGAACTTTGAAGTTTGAATCAGTCAATGATTTTTGTTAGAACTTACCCATACCAGTACCACTACCATGTCCATTTCTGTTTGCAACATGCAGCATTCTCTTAAAATCTCATGCCTCATGGAGAATGTAATCAGAAGAGTAGTCTAGATCTAGATGTCTAGACTTGAAAAGTGGTAGTCTGAGATCCTGAAACAACTTAGTGGGATCCTTGATTGAAATCAAACAAATATTTCCCAATGGTTTCTTTAAATTTAATTTCAGTTCGGTTCCTTGGCTCTTTCCTTTATCGTGCAAAAATATAACTGCGTACGACGTACGCGCGCAAACCTAAACGTCCGTAGAGATCTAGAGAATCTATAGTAGATCTAAACCTAGATCTATGCTATGCGCCTTTACAGTGCATGCAGTACATGCGACGACGACAACGGGCGAATAAAAAGTGGGCGTGACATAAGTGGGCGCGGCTTAAGGGGGCGTGATAGAAGTTAACGTGACACGTGTTTCTTTGTCTTCATTACAGACTTCTGCAAGATCTTTTGAACACATGTAGGCCTACATTTTCATGAACATAATTATTGGCTTACAATTTCTCTAATATATAGGCCCATTGACGTATATCGAAATGTTCAATAAGCAGGGAACTTGGCTTACATACGTGTCTGGATCGACCTGGATCGAGCCCTCTGCTTTAAGAAATATTAACTTTCTCGGACGTGTAAATGGCACTGTAATGTTGAAAGATTTCCGATATCAAAAGGCATTTTGTCCAAACTGAGATGCTCCTTACAGACGTTTGCCTTTCAATTTTTTTTTATCACATCAGTAGTCCTAAGGTCTAAAGACCAATTGGAAATACACAGATTAAACTGTTTCAATGATAAAGTGTTGAAATATTTTAAACACGTCCGATCATAGACCATTTCGCGATGAACATGTTCCAAATGACCTCGAATATCCACATATGTTCAAAACATGCATGCAGAGGTCCCACTTTGTACATTTTGAAATAATCACTCCTACAACGATGGAGGTGCTCCCCCGGCCCCCAGGGTACTCATTATGCTCGTTCCCTCTTTTTGAAAACACCCCCTTATCTGAGGACTGCCCGAATTTTCGAACCCCCGGCTTTCGCGGGCTTTTTGCGGGCTTTTCCTGCCTTGGAGACCCCCCTAAATCAGGAAAAATGCTCAATGTACCCCCCCCCTAAATTCGGAGTAATTTCTCAGGAGTCCAAAGATCGAGATGAGAGAAACTAAAAAGAAAAAAACACCCCCTTTTTAAAGAAATCACCGGGTGAAAGTCAAATACACCCCTTTCACAATTCTCGGGCTGGACTTTGTCGCACAAAAAGTACCCCTTTACCGGACATTTTGGCAACACGCATGAGGTCATNACCTGGATAATAAATAAAAAATAAATTCTTAGTTGTCCATATTTACACCATACTGCTCACTGCATTGATTTTCAAAGATTATTTTTTCATCGTACTAGTAGGCAATTGTACATTTAGAAACACCTGCCTTTCCCCCAAAAAAATCAATGCAATCGACCTAACTATGTATTTCAATGACAATGTTTGCATGTTTCCCTCCGAACTTCCGGTTACCAGGCATTTCAATCACCTGCTATGAATAATGGCATCTCTTTGGATGGAAGAATCCACTTTGCATAAATGTACATTTATTGTTGATATATCAGGGGAAAAATAATTAAACACATTTTTTGGGCTACTTTTCAAGCTTACTTGCATTACAATTACACTCTTTAATTTGTTTTGCATTGAACTCTATGCAAATTCTGGGGGGCTCTTTTATGATTTTCAGGGGCTAATATTTCCCGAGCCCCCATGTATTTTTTCACTGGTTGATATGTCGGGCAAGCTCTAACACACTGTTTAGTTGTCAAGAGAAACTTTTGTTGTAAAAGCCATGCATAAATTACTGATAGCAGGTCTTTTTATTAGTAAAAGCTTTCTAGTGCTCTCCCTTGACATTCAATCTCAGAGACTATAGCTCAATAGATGATTTTTGTATGTGGTCAAATTTAATGCATATCTTGTTATATATGCTTCCTTACAAACTTTTTTATCCACCTGTTACTAGTAATTTCCTTTCAATAGCCAGAATGCAAATTGCATGCATCACATGTTATTTTGGCTCCAGGAATCTCCAAAATTGTGGAGGGATCAACTAAAGAAGTTATCACATGCTGTCTTGATATTCTGCTCTACAAACACAAAGATTGTAAATTTGTAGAGCAGAATATCAGGACAGCAATATCTCATTAGTCAGAATTCAAATTGCATACATTAATTGTTGGTAGGTAGGAAACAGCTGTAGTATGTATGTACAGATATATAATTGCACATCAATCTATTGAAGTTCACTCATCCAGACACAGAGCAGTGTTTTTATGAATAGGACATGGACTCATGGACTTAACAATGAGGTCAATCAACCTGATAATCATTGTTTGTAGTTGTGTCTGCATTGGAACTTGGAATGAGCTGAAGTCATTGACCGGCCCTCATGTATTGAAGTGCAGTAGAGCTCATATGAATGGAATGCACAGCTCCAGTTGAAACCCTCCAGGTTTTTTTTTCTTCAATCATGTTGTATGTTATGCATGCAAGCACAATATCAACTTTTGTAGTGGTTGTGGTGGTAATGTAAGGGAGATGCTACATCTATCTTCGCTGCATCATGCTTTGAGTGGTTTGGATGCGAATTTCATTTTACTTGGGACTTCCACACCAATCAAGATCTTGGCACTGTACCCATATCTGCTGTGCTTCTTGATGAGTTCGCAGACTACACAGCAACACGTATATCACTTCTGTCTTCCCAACTCAATGCAAACTTTTGATTGTGTGTGATTTCAACATTCACTGAGATAGGTCTACCAATTCAGAGACATGAACAAATTTGAAGGTATTTTCAAAGCCTTTGGTTTGACTCTGCATGTTGCAAGCTTGGACTTGTATCAATGGTCATACATATATATCTGTTTGATTATGTGACTGAATACAGCTCTGCAATCTGCATTGTATTTAAGATATAATTATTGGTGAATGTAAAAACTTTTTTGTTCGGTAGATTTGAATGTGGTACATCTTTTTTGCTACCCAGTATTTATATAGTGGTTGCACAATTTCCACTCCATTTCATTTGGCAGATATCATTTATTGTTAGTTTTGAAAAGTTTGCATAATCGCCATTTGCTAATGTGAATTTGTTAGCTACAAGAAATCTGTATTTTTACTGATAGTGTAATACAATTTTACCAATTAAAAATATTAAAACATAGTGTGTACAATAATTTTTGGTGTTATTAATTTGTAAAAAATTGTTATACATTGACATTTCTGAAGGCAATTTGGTAATTAGTGGTTCTCTCTCTTCACCTTTGATTGTCCACAATTTTTTATTTTGCATTATGGATGCATCTTTTGGAGCTATTATATTTTGCTAAGCTACATGTGATTACCCTGGGCTGGGTATGAATCTAACCTAACCTATATCGTATCCTGGTGTAAATTTATCAACTCATTAATCAGAACTCATCAGAATTTTGTATCCTGGTGTAAATTTATTAACTCTGATTAATCACAACTCATCAAGAATCAATAATCTTTTATCTTGCAGATATGGGAGAGCAAGCTCATCCAGTCGAGAGCCATAGATCTCACCCAGAAACAACCACAACAGGCTGCTGGAAAGTACAAAGGTCAAGATACTTCAAGGTCATATCAAAATGCCCAATCTTCATCCGACAGACAACAGATGGAACATCAAAGTGAGTGGCACAAAGTTTTGTAATTAATCAGTGTTCTGATTCAAGGGTACATGCTGAATCATATAGGCATACTAGCCAGAGGGAAGAGGAGCCGGAAGGCTCTAGGGATGCAGCCCCCTCCATACCCCAAAGTTTTGAAATTACCTTAGTATTGGCAATTGTCAACTTATGTTTAGGAGGTGAGGTGCCTTTATATCTTTTAAAAAATATTTCATCTTGTTTATTTTGATCAGGTAATATTATTTTTNGTTCCCCCTTTCAAAGAATACTTCCACCAGTGTACCATGGAGTGCACTGCTTGTGCATAAATGAATAATGATTACACAACCTTTAATATGAGCACTTATTGGACTGCAACTATGAGCTGGTTTATTATATTTCCATCTTGAATATGGTAACCAACTCAAAATATTATGGTTTGATTATAGACAAACTTTAAAAACATTTGAACTATAGTGGAACCCCTTTTGGCCACGTGGGGGTAAATAAAGGCTTTAAAAAAGCAACAAATTTGGAAACACTAAACTGACAAGTGTATAATCAGGTTCATGCTGTGATGTAGGCCTAAAAGTCAACAAGTCTGTCTAAAATATGAGTCGAATTTTCTCCGCCTTGTTATCATTAACTTGAAATCCAGTTCAGACAAATTCATTACATTGACAGGTGCATAAGTACCCTTTCGATGATTAAAACAAAAACTGGCTGAGAATGTGCATCTAATATAATATTTTTACTTTTTGAATTATGCACATCAATTATTTTGATCTTAGCAGCCGACAAAATGTAAAACGTAAGCAGACGATATTTTTAACAGGTCATGCAAATTTACATGAACAAACTATAATCATTCATACAATAAATATTTATTCATAAAAAGAATAATATAAATTGTTAGGAAAAATAATAATCAATATGACCCAATTGCCTTGTGAATCTGTTCGCGAAAACTGTATTTTATATTTGATTGACTTGATTTGAACGAGGATCAGCTTTTGGGGGTACGACAATACGCGCAATTTCCCGCTCCCCTATCGGTGTAAAGGAGAACTTGTTGATGAGTATAAAAGCGACGAGCGACAGTGTCGTGGTGGCTTCGGTGAAGCCGAGACGTCGAGTTAGAAGCTTTCAATCAAAATCAATTCTCTTGTTCTCATCATTTTCGGAATCTTGATCATCTTTCTTCTGGTTAATCTTTTGAATTTTGAAAATGGCTGCCAATTCTCAGATTGTGGTGAGCGTCTTTATCATAGATATCAAAGTTATGCTCCATTTAATGTGTAAATCATGTCATGATTTTAGTGTCGAGGTCTAGTCAACTAGTCTAGTGTCTGAAAATTGAATCAGAAAGCAATTCTATTTTTTTCTCTGATTTGTTGGATATTGAAGGATTAGAGGTCTAGAAGTCTAGTAGTCTTTCATTGAAAAACACATTGTAGGATGCGTGGCCGTGGTGTGCTTAAATTTAACTCTTTCTGTGTAGTTTAAGTTACGATTACGAGGGACTCGTTTAGTATTTTATTGAGAAATTCCAATTAGATCTATTCGGGGTTCATGATGCGCAATAAACTGTACAAATTTGCTTCTCATGTCATTTGTTTTCATCGACTTCTTTTTCTCTCTCATCGCAATCACAGCACAAGTTGTACAAGAGTGTAATTGACGATGTGATAAACAACGTTCGAGATGCATTTTTAGATGAAGGAGTCGAGGAACCGGTTTTGCAAGATTTAAAACAGGTAAGAACTTGCTGCCTTTATTAATTTGACACAGCTTTTTTTTCTATTCCAATGAGCTCAACAGCTAACACTCGGTAACAATACGATGTGCGAATATATAATGTAGGTCTATGCACAGATACGTGTGTGTACAGAGCGCACATAGTTGCACATCCAATAGCTAGGTATTGAAATGATTCCTTGAGTGTTGCCACGTTTTAATGCCTAAATATCACGTTTCCAATAATCCAAAAGAATTCTTCAATTGCTCAAAAACGTCGCTACATCTGGATCTCCACATTGCTCTCATTTTGAGTCCGAAATATGTCACTTAACAGCCTAAATTAGCAGCTTATTTTTAGGAGCTGTCGCGCACGATCTGTTATTGTGTTGCGGCAGCGGTCTGGACGTGGACTGCCATCTTTCTCGGCGCGCTGCGACCTCTTGTTAGGGTACGATTTGCATATGCCCATGTATTTATACTGGAGCCTCATTTGACTACGGATCGCTTTGCAGCCAATGATATTCTTGTATTAGGTTGAGTGACCTCAGCTTGCTATACATATTTATAAGTTGGCATTTAGCCAGCCAATGATTATCCATATATTTCGGCCAGCCACCCATATCGGTGTCCTGGCTCATGCATAAATAAGCTTATTGATTATTTGTCCCTGAAAAGTCTGGCGTGTTCAGACTCTTTGAATTTTTAGGTATGCTGAATGTATTTTGTTCAAGATAATATTGAGCTAGTATGTATATCATATCTGGAAAATGTTGTATATATTTAGAACTTATATAAATGAATAATATTTCATAATAAAATTAGTATGAGTAATGATAATCAAACTTATAAATGGAAAAAAACAAGGTGGTTTAGAGGAGAGTCTGTAAGTGTAAGCTAGTGTTGCATCTATACAAACAGTAAGACCTCGTTCTCGATCCAGAGTTTTTCGGAACTAGCGAATTTGGCCGGAAAATCCTATACTATGTGTCTGTCCATTCAAGGCGTAGCATGTGTGCGTGTGTGTGTGTGCGTGCACATTTGTGTGTTATTTTACCTCATTAAGTATGCATCAGATTGCACGATTTCAAGTTCAAAACTGCAAAAGCTCGCTACCGTTGGAGGGGGACACCCCCCTCCCACACCCTCCCCCCGCTCGGTCGCTTCGCTCCCTCGCTAGGGCGCTTCGCGCCCTCACTAGTGTTGGCAGCCCAGTCATCCCCCCAGGTGTACGAACCTGTCTACGCCACTGTACGTGGGTACAATTTCCCATGACCATGTGCATGGCATTTTAATTTTAAGCGCCAACATGCTAAATAATAATCTGGTCAAGTTCACGCGATTTCTACATTTACACTTTTGCGTAGCGAATAATGATTCAATTAGTGTAAAATCTGAACAGTTAAAAAGTTACTCGCTCAAAATCGCGCAAATTTTGTATCAATTTGAAGAAAAAAAATCACATTTTCACTTACCCATCATGGATGCCATTTGCCTCATGATCATCTTGAACTTTCAACTTTGTTTGGCTTGGGTGACGTTTCCGAGCATCAGAATGCTTCCGAAGACGTTGCTTCCAAGACCTATGATGCCGAAGATGACGTTCTGTGTGACGTCACAGGTCTTCTAAATAAAATAATAAAATTCACTTTTTGGCTCAGATATACTGTTTCGTATGTTTTTCAGCGTTTTAANAATGAACTGATTAGATTTTAGGGTCATCAGGTCAAAAGGTCATGGGGCTCATTATGTATGCCTATAAATAGCTTGTGAGTGCATTATCATTAAAAAAACGACAGATGGATTTACAATCAACTTGAATTTTAAAAATTGCTCTATGGCGGAGGCATCATTTTCGACTGCGCGCAGTGAAAATTCCATCTTGTTATTTTATTTATCAATTGCTATGATATAGATTTTAATATTGCCAAGTTGTGGAAAGGTGAAAGTGTCTCTGTACTATATTGTGGGGAGGGGGTGTACAAAAGCACTTCAGCGCAAAACGTTCACCCATGCAGGATTATGTTTGCTTGAAATATCTGTACCTCTTTTTTTTTCACCAGGAACTCAACCACAAATGGTTCTTCAGGGTGCCACTTCATCACAATCATCTGTTTCTAACAACTTGGTAAGATTTTACACTAATGATCTACCATCTACCTAAAAAAAAAAATTGTGTTGAGCGAGAATCTGGGGGGTAATTGATAAGGAGTTTGGTATGGGCCCTCAGTAACAAAATCCAACCCTTGTAATAACAAATTTTAGAAATTAATAACTTTCTCATTTTACTTTTACCAGTCTCCTTTTCTGATTGTTCTGCTATCCTTTAAGAGTAGTTTGCTATCGTGGTTTGATTTCCACTTAATTGAGAGAGTATGTAAACTTGCAATATCTTTACAGTGTATGTCCATATTTTTAATTTAGTATATGGGATCCCTAGCATGGGAAGCATACCATTTTTGTAATGGCTTGATGGGTATATAATCTTTAAGGGAAACATCCATGCTTTCAATAAATCATTTAAAATGAAAGCAACAGAATACAAAATTTGAGTGATACGAAGAGGAAAAGAAAAATATGTGATACCAAAAGTTGTGAAATGCGGAAAATGCAGCAGTGTAGCTTGAATAAGTGGATTTTGAAAGAAGAATGTGTAATCAAATTAAATGCATAAATCCTTGTTAAAAATCATATCATTCACCTGTTACAAATAATTGTGTGTCAATATTCAGAATGCTAATTGCATGCATTAGCTGTTGCTATTTCTGGCAAACTGCAATTAGAATGTATTTCTATCTATCTGTTCATCTTTTTTTTTGCATATAATTTACAGAGTTCATCTGCTGTGGCAGCTACTTCAGCACTCCAGCAGAACATGCTCCACTTGCAGTCACAACGACAGCAGATCCAGAATGTGCCATTTACCATCCAACAGCAAGGAGCTGGTGAGTCTATGCTCATGCAGAGCCATCTGTCATAATGATAATAGGCATTTCTAAAGCACCATCTATCTAGAATTCTATTTCCAGGCGAACGAATTATTACCACGCGAACTAATTAATACCATGGCTTTAGCCTAGCTGCCATTACAGCGCTCCAGCATTTCAAGGGATTAATTCCTGCCAGTTTCCCATTTACCTCACCTGGGGCGATAGTGGCAAATGAAGATTAATGCCTTTCTAAAGGACATTGGTGCCATGTCGGATCTAACTACGACCTTTGAATTTCAAGTCAAGTGCTTAAACCACTCGACTACGACACTTCTACACTTGTACACAGAGTTTGCCCATCTAAGCTTCACGGGGTGACAACATGGCTTATATTCTTGTTTGTGCTTGCCCAACAAAGCAGTATTTGCTGTTTAATGTGCCAAATTCGAACAGGATTGGTAAAATCTTCTCCAAACCGATGGTTTTAATATTCTGTAAGTGAGTAGTGTCGCATGTGGATACCAGGTTATTTAACCTGTTTAACCTGACATGAATGCGACCTTCCACTTCCTTTTAAAACCCATTATGGTTCTCCTTTATTGCAAAAAAAAAAAATCCCTCTAAGGTATGGACTGGCAAAAGTAGATTAATGTCTTGCCAAAGGACAATAGAGCTGTGTCGGGGACCAGATGCACAGCCTTTGCAATTCCAGTCTAATACTGACCTTGTACCCCTTGACTATAGCACCTCTACATGATGAATTTAATCTAACCTGTAGTTTTGTATGGAAATGATCTTCCTCCAGATATTTTTGTTTAAGCAAATCAGAATTGACAGTGAAACAAAATTTATCCACTCACCACCCCCCCCTAAAGGATGATAATTATGTTCATACCTGAAAAATGCAACCATTCCAGCATACCAGCCTCTTTAAATAAGAAATCATAATTTTCAATTCATTTCCAGCTGGCAGTGCAACCCAAACATTCCCAGCATACCAAATCCAGACCCAGCAGCAACAAGGTGGCGTGGTTGGATACTCACCCATCATCCTTCAACCAGGTGCTCAGTCCAATGCCCAGCAATCACACATCATGACCACACCCCAGGGTGTGGTGCTACCCCAAGGGACAATACGAGTGCAATCCAGCGGAGATCAGGTCAGTCGTTATTTCTTCCCTCCATTAACCCCTACTTCTTTCCTATTTTACATAGGGTTTACCTTACAAAAGAAAACCTCCCCTGAATAAAAGGTTCCTTGTTCACCACCACTCTTTCATGCAGGCCTTGCTGAATGATTTTCAAATTGGGTTAGGGGAGGCTACAGTATTTACGATCGGGTAGAGCGTAGCGTAAATTGGTATGGGGTCAAGGGGTCAGATGAGCATATTTTAAAACCTTATTAATGACTCTGGCAGGTCACTAATTGGTGTTGTACCAGGTGGCTGAGTCCCATGAAACTCATGGATTTGAGGAATTTTATAACGGTCAGATAAGCATTCAGGGGCCCACCTTAGGGCCTCTGGTGGGGTCAATGGGGTAGAGCCCTAAGAAGCTTGGGGGTTTTAGGCATTTAATTACAGTTTGATGAGCATACATGTATATGAAATCTTTGTGACACTGGCAGGACACTAATTGGTGTGGGGTCCAGCATATAGGCCTCTAGATAAGCATATTCATTTTCCAACATATGCATTAAAGAAGTTAGAAAAAATCCGGGGAAATTATGTTANCCCCGAAAGCTCAGTGAAAAAACGATGCCATTAAATTTTCAGCAACATTTGTAAATCACTGTTATCTAATTAGAAATAAACGACGTTTTGATTTTATTGGGGGCAACTGCCCCCAAGCCCACCCCCATCCGTTTGTCAGTGTGTGTGGGTAGCGGCGCACTAGTGTAGAAGTTTCAGATTATCTTTGATTGTATATCTAGCATTGAAGTCACTGTTCTAACATCATTTTCTCTCGTCTGAACAATGTTACCAAGTTTCATTAAGATTCTTCTTGATAGTTGAAATTTTTGAAATCTTGTTTCAAACAGAACTGAATCATCTGGCATTATTATTATTATTATTAGATTTAGATAGATTACAAATTTTGTTAGAAATCGGAGTAAAAACGTGCTGGATATTAGATGCATTGGATAATGCTTGTTTCAGTTTTCCTAGCATAACAACATCCATTGTATGCAAGAAACAGTTGCTTAAAGTAGAGATGGTTGATTCATGCATTTCACTCCAGTAGCAGAGGATTTCCATAACAATGAAACACCTTGCTCTATTGTGTACACTCCAAGACATTTAAATGCCATTACCAAATCATGCATGCCCAAGTCTTGCCAGTCTTGCCAGTCTTGCCAGCTTAAAAGTTTTTAATCTACTCACACATTGTAAAGTGATTGTTACATCTTTCACTGATTATGCATATATCAAGATGCATGGTGGGAATCAATTGTTCAGGCAATGATTATTTATCAGCTCATCATGTTTATGCATAAGTCACAAGAAATGTTGGCGAGAAGGGGATAAGTTGTACTAACTGTCACACAAACTCCTTATCTGTTGGAGAGGTATATAATGGAGCAGACTGCACCTGTATTGGATGTGACGCCATGTTCACAGGGCCAGATCATCAGTAAACCTAATTATTGTAAAGATTGCAATAGAATAGGTCACTAATATCAACCAACCTTGATGCTTGATATTTGTGGTAAATGGGTAGTGTAGGGTTAGATGGGGGGTTAATTTATGCTGTATATTTGGCCCTGTTGTCACAGTTCCATGTTAGCTGGCATGGATCTCCCCCAGATCCCCCTGGTAAAATGGAGGCATTTTGGACTTGAAAACAGTTCATTTATTAGTATGTCATTGACTCAGGGGCAATATGAGTCTAGTTTGGGCAATATATGTCGTGTCTCCCTCAAGGATAGTCAATATTATATAAATATACTCCACATGTATACCACTTTTGGTACACAGGTTTTCTGTCTACACAGTATCTGTGAATCATGTTTGTACCTTACAAGGATATATTGTGTATAAAATTACAGGCTAATGGATGCATTTTGTCAACCCGCTCCCCAAATTAGTGATACATTTTTTAGTATCTAGGTTCATCATTGCAATGTGTTCATATTGATCACTTGCTGATATCACATGATATCTGATGGTATCTTGAATTGGCCAGTTTATGCTGACTATTTTGGGATTTGTTCTTTATGTATTAAAACAAGATTTCTTTTCCCGTTTTGTTTCCGTTCCTTGTAAACAGCCGTCAATAGTGCAAGTAGATGGTGCTAACGATTCATCAGATGATGACGACGATGAATTTGATGATGACGACGATGATGACAAGGATGACGACGACGATGATGATGACAAAGAAAATGATGATGCTGCTGGTGAAGATGAGGAGGTAAAAGAAATTGCCTTGGCACTTGAAATGCAATCATGATCTGTTGCATAATTTTATGTCATGTGTATGTACTCTGTTGAATCCTTGCCTCTCTCAAAAAATTGAGGGAAAATTGCCACTTAATATCTCTATCTTTAAAGCCCGTCTGTCCATGCCCATGGGGGATTAGACCTCCCTGCAAGGTTACTGACGAGTGGTTATCTCATCAAATCAGCTCTCAATTATTGGGGTACCAACATGCACCGATTAGGCATTGTTTGCTATATAGAGGGAGCAAGTAGCTATAAGTAGTGCAATGGGGCTTTAAAGGAAATCTCATCCTAAACATAACTTTAGTTATTCTGAGAGATTTATTGAATTCTTGCCCATTAATCTACAAGACTCCCCACCAAAGTGTATGGGAGAGGTATAAAGCAAGAGTAATGTAAGAATAAAGGTTTCGCCATTTTCTTGTATTCAAATTTATGGATTTGTCAACTGCCATATTGTAGTATTTGCATTATGTAAATATTGTAATGAATTAAAATTGTTCCCCGTTATGTCTTTCACTAATTTTTTTCCCCCTTATTGGAAAGTAAAGGTTTTGTTGAATTAAAAATTCTTTCCAACTAAGCTTGGTGAATGATACATGTTACAAGTTTGCCTGGAATGTCATATTATCAAGATAATAGGCATAACATTGTGCCAAGGATATCTTCATTTATATATCTCTTGTACACTTTTGTAAGGATGCTTTATATCAATACATCCCCTCTTTCAGAGTACCTTTTTTGGGATGAGGTTTCCTTAAAGATAAAGTTGAGTTCTGGTCATGTGATTGCATTGTGAAAGAAACGGTATGGAATCTATCAGAAAAGGTTGATCATCTAGTATAAAAGTATTCGTGTGTATTGCAAGGTTCTGGAATCATCAAAATGATAAGAAA
>BEXV01004625.1:7227-20904 GCA_003118195.1 Hemicentrotus pulcherrimus | reverse complement strand
GGGGGGGGGGGGGGGGTGGGGTGCTCATTGAATCTGCCCCTCCTGACAAGGTATGCTCCCTTCAACATTTTTGTTCCATGCTCACCCATGTGTATGGGACGAACAGGCAATTTCTTGCTATTCTGCTTACATGTACATGTATATAGCTCCTTTCTATTGCATCAAAATGCAAAGACGTTTTCTCTGGTTCGCATTAAATTTTTTTTTCCAATACTCAATAATAGATAGAAATGCCCTGCCTCCTCCTTTTTTAAAAAGTCTGGACGAGAAACACATTATTTTTTTAATTTGGCCTTACCTTTATAAATTTTTAATATCTCGAAATGTCACTTGAATTATCTGCCCCCGCCTACTCATATCTGTGTGCACTTTCTTTCTTTCCTTTTCTACACCAGTTAATTAATGAACCCTACGGCTATCCGCGGATTATTTTGAGTGTATTTCACCTGAAATTCCATTACCAATCGCCCACTTTCATGAGAGTTCCTTGATCGAATGAGAGAGATAAAATCTTTCTCATCAAATAAGTAATGGTTGATTTTATGCTCCATTAAGTTTCAACATTACTTTGTTGTTGAACAGCTAGGGTATGTTGCTTTGTGCCTCCTCTCATTTTGGGAATGGAAATAATTACCCTTCGATGAAATCTATGCTCTTGTCACCTTTCAAAGTTTCAATATACTGTTTCATTTTCAAAAGAAAAGCAATGTCAATATCTTAATCATTAACACTGTTTTTTTATTTTAATATTGTGCTTCCCTGAACCGATGCCATTCAGTGAAAAAAATACACGGGGGCTCGGGTCGAATTAGCACCCAAAATGCCCAAAATAGCCCCCGAAAATCAGAATAGAGCCCCTGTAGATTTGCATAGAGTTCAATGCAAAACAAATTTTAGAGTGTTATTTTTATGCAGGCAAGCTTGAAAAGTAGCCCCCGAAAAATAAATGTTAATTTTTTCCCTGATGCCATTGTGTTACCTTTTATTTCATCGTTTAAACTTTTAAGACGAAATGATTTTCTGCCAAGATATCATTTGTGTAATGACTGGGTGATGGACCTAAGGTTTGTTCTAGCGTCTGAAATACACTGTACTTTTCTGTTTATGAAATCGCGGGAATGCTTTGTGGATCTGGTTTGGGAAAGTGTTATTTTCTCTTTGTGAGTACAGTGAAACCTGTGTATAAAGACCACCTAAGGGAGGCAAGAAAAGAGGTCTTTAGGGGCAGGTGGTCTTTAGACAGGTTCCTTTCTTACATGTTTCAATGAGAAACTATTTTCAAGTGAAACACAGGATGTGGTCTTTGTAGATAGGTGGTCACTAAAGCAGGTTTGACTGTATTATGTACATTAGTTTTCCATTATTTTATCTTTAACCACCAGGGCTCTTCGAGGCTTTCCAGAGCTATACATGTACATAAGTATCTCACTGCATGCTCCATGGAATTTCTTTGCTAGTGTGTTTCCATGGCATGATATTCTGGGATATTTCACAACTCCCAGTACTTTATGGAATGCATTTTCAGTTCAGTGTAGAATTATCTGCCAGTATGATCCCACCTGTAGATTAAAAAATAAAAGAAAAAAGCTTGAACGGAAGAAATTGGTTTGAATTGCTGGTATGAATAGAATGTTATCATGTTGCTTTTTGAAAATTATCTGCCAATGTGACGACCCACCTGCATTTCGAGAAACAAAGAGGAAACGGGAGAAAAACTATTGAAAGTACATTCTTGACATTAATGTGAACAGAACACATTCACATTGCAGTATAACATTTTTTGCTAATGTGACTTCATCTGAAGTGAAAATGAAGAAATTGATTAAAATTATACTTGTGTGAACAGGGTTGACATAAATCCAGTATCTCACTGACCGTACCTGTCTTGACCCCCCCCCCCCTGTCTGGTCCTCATTATCCAAGGGTTTAAGAGGTCATCGCCAAATGTGGCAAGTCAGTTGTCCACCTGAGAGATGGGGGTCGAAGGTCACCAGGTGAGGAGAAACAGATATCAGCTAGGGCAATATATTGTTCAGACTTGATATCTGGAGTTTCTGAGCTGTAGCATTCTAGTACCTGTCAGTGTAAAAAATACTTTTCTGTTTTATCCAAGCTCTTTTAGGATTTGGTGTTGTTTAAAAAATGTTGATGAAGAAGCTTGAAAAAGGAAAGAAAGAAGGATTTAGATGTGTTATATACTGTAGTATGTGATATGTACTATTAAGTCAAGAATATACATGTATGCCTTTTTTTTAATTTTAAGAGAAAGTATGGGTTGGGGACTGCATTAGCAGAATAGAAGCAGACAATTATACAAGACTATTTCTAGGGTTTGAAGACCTTTTTAGAGATTCGTCATTCACTTCAGCTTTATTTGACAACCCTTTGAAACTAACATCTTTACAAATGTGGCCATAAAATGCCAAATTCCTTCATGACATGAAAGTTCGTGCTCCCTTTGGATGTTAAAAAAAAAAAAAAATGTGAAAGAAATGCGCCCTTCACGTCAAAGAAATGCGCCCTTCACGTCACACCCTTCCTGGAAAGAAAACATCAAGGATTAAACACATTTTTACAGGTTTGACCTATATTCTTTTCAACCTTTTTTAGCTACATTCCGAGCAGTGCCAGGAATGCAGGGGTCGCGGCATCACTACTTCCTTCTGTTTATTTTGCTTTGATGAATATATGCAAATATTTATGGTTTGCAGGTGCGAAGACATGAGTGTTTTGAGGTTGGCATATGACAGACGCCCAAGTTTCATGCGCATTCTGAAAGATAATATCATGTTCATGTTTCTGCATCTCTCGTCGACATTGGCGTTGTGATATGAGGAACCAGTAGTCTTCCTACTCTGTATAAACACGTGGGTTAGAAGTAAACTAAAGCATATTTTAAAAGATATACATGTATCAATAAATATATATTTATTGAATGATATATTGTAAAATATGATTTAGCTTTTGGAAGTGAATGACCTGAGGTCAAATTCAAAGCATGCCTGTTGGTGGCAACAAGATGCAATTATGGCAAGACTACACTCAAGAAAGAAAGAAAGATCATGCCAGTGGGATATGAGATATTCATTTAAGTTTCCTTTATTTAAAAATGAGGGAAATAATAAAGAAAGAACATAGTAAAGTGTATAAGCTCACTTAGACAATTTGGCTTTAATAAGGAAAAACACCAGTCAAAATAAAAGTCTAAATGCCAAAGAAATAGCTACATGTATGTATGTATGAATCTTCAAATTTGTAATCACTCAAACACAAATTGGTAACCAAATGATTTGTATTTGCAGGTATTAGCTCTCCAGTTGTTTTATATTGTAAACTGCAAAACAATCTCTTTGTTATTGATTCGAACTAGATCAATTTCATAGAAGGGCACTTTAAAAAAAAGTGTCCTCCTTATTTCTGATAGAAATCCTTTTCTTTGCTGCCAATTTGTCATGAGTTTTAGATTCAAAATAAGATGTGCTGCTCACAAGGGAAATTCAACGCGATATCAGATTGTTTGATCGATTTAAAGGTTTAAAACTTCAACATTTTCTCACCCTTTCTCATGTTTTCCTGAAACATGCTTTCCCCTAAGATGTTCAAGAGGACCATTGTACCAAAATAAACAGTGAAACATTCCTTCTTTCTTTACAATGTGCGTTCAATATATGTTTGTTATTTCATCACCTCCCACTCCCATCATCCAACACATAGACATACATGTATGTATTTGTACCGTCTTAGATCCGTCCATCTAAAAAAAATATTTCTGAGACTCGACACAGGCCAACTATAACTCCATTGCAGTGAAGAGAACAAACGTTATGTTCAATTGAAAGCCCTTTTGTTACAAGGGAAATTTGTTAGATTTAAGATGTAAAAACAGTCCTGAAGGCGAATTAAATAAAAGCCATGGTGATCTTGCATTTATAATCAGAATATTTTTTTAATAATTTTTTTAGCGTAATAGGGGAAGTGAAGATCCCTTTTTTTGGGTGAATAAAATGAATAAAAATTCCCTTTTCATTCTGAGTCTTTATTTCATTCAATTTTTGTTTGTTTCTTGTGTTTATCTAGTCACTCTATGTAGCTATAACCCTTTCCCCACAATTATTAAGCTCGCTGGAAGCGATGGCTGATTCAAAGCAAATGCACAATAAAATCTATGAGTTGTTGTACATGTAGGTCCACCAATATGGGCATGTATTAAAGTATTCTTGTTCAGAACTTTAGTTCTTTACTAGAGACAGCAAGGGTATTTTCCTGTCTGCAAACCCCTTCCAACTGCTATGACTCAAGACATGTGTCCTTAGCAAGACACCCAGCTCCACACCTTGAATTCCTGGTATGAAGTGGATGAAATTACATCTGGGAAGGGAACTTGAAAGTGACATAACCGTGCGCTTGTTTTGACAGATTTAGATCATTTGGTGATGATGTACGACTCAAGCGATAAATCCTTTCTGATTTACCTATTTCGCCATGTTTGTTTTCGGAAGGCGTCAAGAGTATGATTACCAACTACACCTGGATAAGCCTCCCTTAACCCTTCCCTTCTCGTGTTTCCAAGCAACAATACCTGCGACATATGATGTCATATAACATTGTCCATAACATATTGATTTTGATTGTATTATTGTAGTATCTGACAAAATTATGTAGGCCTACACATTCACAAAAAATGCAGAAAGCTTAATTTAGATGGGTCTACAGTCTACACTCCTACTTCGATATCAATTTAACCTGCCTACCATTTAACTACTGATGCACCAGTGGGCAAATGTGCAGAACAATGAAGGCTGTCCATTTTGCTTACTGGTGTGAAGCTGTAGCAATGCTTTAGTATCCTCTGTGATGTTCATGGCTGCATGGGGCAGACTTGTAAGGGTTAAGATAGTCAGCACGGCAGTCCGGCTGGCTGCCAGGTAAAGGTGTCTCGGGTAAAGTATCTGTTTGTAACGTTCTTTCAGAAAAATAATTATGGCATAGGAAGATTTAAACAGTGAATGGCAAGAGAACTACATAATGCAACCCCAAAATGACCAATATTCATGGCAATAGTGGACCTCCCTTTAACTTTTGCTCACTAGTTTTCCTTCTTTACTATCCCCTGTGCCCTAGAAGGCCCATACATGTAGTTAGGGTTGGAGGTAGCCATCTACTCCGGTCAGGAAAACTGGACAATGCTAATGTTCCAGAGTGACATTGGCCTTCCCGTTTAACAGCTCATTAGTATAAATTTGGCCTTCATTTACTGTCATCTGTAAGTTAAATGGTTAGGGCAGTGGGGGTTCGAGATTGGCAGTCAGGTTTCCTGGTTAAGATGTCTGAAATCCATGAGATAAAGTATCTGTTCAAACTGTTCTTTTAGAAAGATAATGTGACAAAGGAAGAGAAAGGCTGAATAGCAAAAATCTATACAACAAACCCCCTAGAAAATGGCCAATGTCGACAACAAATGCGGCCTTCCCTTTTACTCATTATCTTTGTCCTGAAAGGTTTATGGTTGGAGGGTTAATAAAGCAATCCTGGCCTGTCAGGAAAATAAGAAAACGGCAATGAAAAGATCCTGAAACTTAGTATCTGTCCCTTTCCCTTCCTGGCCTAAAGTCATCTTTTTTTAGTGTCCTCTTCAAGTTTCATGGCTTAGGCAGGGTTGGATTGGTTAAGATGGCCATCACAGCGGCCAGGTTTTCTGGTTAAGATGTCATTTAAGGGATCGGGTAACTTTGTCTCAGATTCTGAAACAAAATCCTGGATTTAGCTCATGCTGCAGTGATAATTATAAACTTTTAGGTCAGTCAGCTAGGAACCCCATGACTTTTAAAAGCATATCACCTGTCTGATTATCAAAATATTTATCATTGGAAATCAAAATCAAATTATCTGTTTTCCTTACAGTTTTTATAAAACTACGGTGGGGAAAATAAGTATGGTAAAATGGGTCACTTGAAGATTTTTACTTTTTTGAGGCACTTCTTGATCATTTTAAAGCTTAATTTGTTGAGGGCTTCAATATTACACCATACCACAGACACTGATAACACGGCCATGCGTGTCAGATTTAACATTGTTAAACGATGCCTACATGTATCATTCATTAGGTAAAGTATCAGTTCAAACTATTCTTTCAAAAAGATAATGTGTCAATGGAGGGGGAAAGGCTAAATAGGAACCAGAAAATGGCCAATGATGTGACCTTTTACTCACGGTATCTCTGTTCTGTAGAAGGTAGGTTCATGGCTGGGGCAGGGTTTTAGGGGTTAAGACGACCATCATAGCGGTCAGGCTTCCAGGTAAAGGGGTCTTAAATTCCTCAGGTAACACGCACATTGGAATACCTGAGGGCAGATGGGTTCCATCAACGGACCTGTTCACATGTGAACATTTAGGAGGTTTACTCCTGTTGCTCAGGCATGGTTGAACCTTTTTGCCCTGTTCATATACCAAAATTGCATCCAGGATTAATATCGATGGGGCATGTTGACTAAATCTTCTTTGGACCTGTTTTCATGCTGTACTGATAACTGCACCCATTCACTGCTCATGTTTCATGTTTTGCATGACACTAAAGTTGCATCCAGTAAGGCATATCTGAATATGTTTGCCCCATATCAGATTATGTGTTGCAAATTCATAAAAAAAGGTTAAATATCCAGATGTTGGGATGGTTTTAGCAATGTTTGGAGTGGACAACTGGATCCTGTTAGCATGACAGCCAGGTATAACATTTTCTCATTCTTTTTGCAGTGCTTGGGCTACTAGAAACTAGTTAAAATTCATATACCAATATCCAGCAACCAATAATGTCTATTCAGAGAAAAAGAGGTTTGAAATAAGGAAATGAGACCTTGCTGCCTATTCTTTCCTAGGGAGTGGATTTACATGTAGTAAAACATGTGATTACGAGATTAATAGCAGTCTATTTGAGGCATCATCAAATTTAGCCAAAATTTGGCACTTCCTCTGCTCTTATAAAATCCATTATTAGCCGAACCTAGCTGGAACTAGCTGAAATAAGCTGGAATTAACCTGAACTAGCTGGAACTAGCTGGAACTAGTTGAAACTAGCTTGAAGATGTACTGGTATTGGGTTGATTGTATGTGAAGTATAGCTTTGAATGGTGAGTAGTGTGTTTGGTTAGGTTGGATGACTTTCGGTCCAGCAACAAATGGTCCACTGAAGTTTCCTACACATGAAGCTTCAACCCTGAACCCAACATCAAACCTAACTGTAACCCAATATTTAAAACACAATACCTCACACCCAATTACAATCCTGAACCATACCCTACAAGTAGAGCAGTGTAAATAATAACAATCAATTTGTCACAGGTTCTCTTTTAAAATTTGGTTTTGATTAAGTGTGTTTTACAGCGATATTTAAGTAATTTCTCGTTTTTACCAGACCTCTTTTGGAGGCTTGAAGGGCTAAATTGCTCAGCGCTACTGTGTCTTTTGTCTGCTACTCTACAAGTGCGTTCAAGTGATTTTTAAAAAGCTAGAATCACGAACATGAATCGCAAATCAAAACGCCAGTACAAAACACGGTTACTGCGGGAGATCGTTTCATCAACGCTGATTCTCGCTCATTTCAAGCCCAGCCACTGCTCATTACACTGGCAGTTTGACCTTGGAGGTATAGGTCAACTTCGGCGCACACTTTCTGAATATTTTTACGATTGGTTGTCGGCAAAACCGGAGGCAGGCCACGGTAATGACGTCTAAGAATCATGATTGAGATCCCCGTTTGTTCAAGCTATTTTTGGCGAACCACGTTACAAAATGAAAAATCGCTTGAACGCAACCATGTTTTAAACTAAACGTCTGTCAAAACCGTGTTTCTAGGGTAGAAAAAAAGTGTTGCTTGAACGCACCCTACATGTATACTTTTGACGAGATAAAGCCCAAAGCAATTGTTGCCAGAGCAAATATTGGTGCACTGTTTGGATAAGAGACAAAAGAAAGGCAGAAAAGGATAGTGTTTTACTATCTACTTTAGATATCAAAAGAATGCCAATTTGAGGATGCAACAAGTGCTGTTGATTATCACAGATTTACCACAATTCTCTTATCAGTTTCAACATAGAAAGGAGTACATTATTGCTTTGTTGGATCTTCAAAGTCTCAAGCTTTTAAAGCCCCACTGCACTACTTATAGCCTCTATACAGCCAAAAATGCCCTAAGCGGTATCCGTTGATCTCCCTTGATGCCCTTTTTCTTTTGTAAATTGAGAGCTGATTTGATGAGATAAATACCTGCAAGTGATCTTCCAGGGAGGCCCAATCCCTCCATGCCATACTAATGCAGAGGGGCTTTAAAAGTCTTAAATTTTTAATTTGTTTGAACTTTTGTGATATTTTGTGAACTTTCATCAGTTTGGGGTGATAAGGGTTTTTACTCATCCACTTTACCATAGAGTTGATGCCCTTCTTGCTTCAAACATATAACAATTCTTTCTCATGTGTAGTTGTTAAAATAGCATGCTTTTGAAAGGTTTCTTGTACATACACAAATCTTTAAAGGGTATTTGTATTCGTAGGCAAGTTCCCCCTTTATTTAACCTGATAACAACTAAACCGCCTGAAACCGCCCCTCTTTTCACTCACTGAACCGCCCAAAACCGCCCGTCCGTTTTTGTTCGTTTTAACGTGCTATAGTATCTGTTCTAGGGTCTACCGTTATAATGTTATACATGTACGTGCGTAATTCTTACAATGTCTACAGTAGGATTCTGCTTAGAAAATGTTTTATATAGCATGTTTCATATTGTTCAGAAGAATGTCAAAATGAGAGCAATATTGCAACATTTTCCAGTGAGTAATAGGCCATTTTTACAAAATCTCTAGTTGCTAATGGGTTAAGTTGAGTTTAGTTTTCAAGCAGGATTTAGCTGAAAGATAATATAGTGTATAACAAATTCAGGCTCACTCTCCTAGAATGGAATCCCCTCATGAAATTCATAAGAAATGGGGAAATGGATGCCCGGAATTCATTAGTGTAGAGAGCTCATATGACTGATTTGCTCGGCCCACGTCGTCGTCCTCGGCTAGACAAAAAGCTCAAGAATGCTAATGTTCACGCTTCTCTGTAGGATATTGTTCTAAATCTGCAAATCTGAATCTTGACGCTTGAATTTGGAAGACAAGGGGCATGTTTCACAAAGACTAGGATCGACTTTAAGTTGGACTTAACTGTGGTGCAGGCCATATTTATGCCGATAGTTCCTTTAACCATTCCTTGCACTGGTTTCTCAAGGGACGTCTAAATCGTGGTCACAAATCTACAGAATTAATTCTTTTGATTGTTCATTATTTGAGGAAAAATTATTATGTAAAAATTCATAATGGAGAGAGCAACCACTGGCATGAATGGCCTGCCATAGTTATGTCCAACTTAAATTCGATCTTAGTCTTTGTGAAACACCCCCCAAGGTTTTCTTGTCGCCGCTTCTTCATTTTAACGTTCGTGCTGTGCTACATTAAAGGCTGTTGTTTCCTCTGCCAGGTATGTTTTCTTGTACATAAGCCATCTATGTGTCTGTAGGCATCATCTTATAAAAGACTGATCATTTTTACCTATGTCTAATATTCTTAAAAAGAATGCAAGTCTTTTCTTCATGAACTTATAGGAAATCATTGATTGAAAAAAAATCATCAAATTAACAATTACTTTTAAAACCAAAGAAACACTGTACACTTTTGATTAATTAATAAAGCTATTGCTTCCCTAGCTCCCCTCCATCGTTGCCTATTATTATGCAAGATTGCGTAACTACCCTCTCACTTCCTTTTATTGAGTTGACTCCCTACATTTTTCTTACATAAAAATTGCTTTTTCTTAGCATAAGATCTCAACTGGCTGTGGATGGTAGAGAGCATGTTTTTTAGAGGTAGGTTANTGCTTGAACGCACCCTACATGTATACTTTTGACGAGATAAAGCCCAAAGCAATTGTTGCCAGAGCAAATATTGGTGCACTGTTTGGATAAGAGACAAAAGAAAGGCAGAAAAGGATAGTGTTTTACTATCTACTTTAGATATCAAAAGAATGCCAATTTGAGGATGCAACAAGTGCTGTTGATTATCACAGATTTACCACAATTCTCTTATCAGTTTCAACATAGAAAGGAGTACATTATTGCTTTGTTGGATCTTCAAAGTCTCAAGCTTTTAAAGCCCCACTGCACTACTTATAGCCTCTATACAGCCAAAAATGCCCTAAGCGGTATCCGTTGATCTCCCTTGATGCCCTTTTTCTTTTGTAAATTGAGAGCTGATTTGATGAGATAAATACCTGCAAGTGATCTTCCAGGGAGGCCCAATCCCTCCATGCCATACTAATGCAGAGGGGCTTTAAAAGTCTTAAATTTTTAATTTGTTTGAACTTTTGTGATATTTTGTGAACTTTCATCAGTTTGGGGTGATAAGGGTTTTTACTCATCCACTTTACCATAGAGTTGATGCCCTTCTTGCTTCAAACATATAACAATTCTTTCTCATGTGTAGTTGTTAAAATAGCATGCTTTTGAAAGGTTTCTTGTACATACACAAATCTTTAAAGGGTATTTGTATTCGTAGGCAAGTTCCCCCTTTATTTAACCTGATAACAACTAAACCGCCTGAAACCGCCCCTCTTTTCACTCACTGAACCGCCCAAAACCGCCCGTCCGTTTTTGTTCGTTTTAACGTGCTATAGTATCTGTTCTAGGGTCTACCGTTATAATGTTATACATGTACGTGCGTAATTCTTACAATGTCTACAGTAGGATTCTGCTTAGAAAATGTTTTATATAGCATGTTTCATATTGTTCAGAAGAATGTCAAAATGAGAGCAATATTGCAACATTTTCCAGTGAGTAATAGGCCATTTTTACAAAATCTCTAGTTGCTAATGGGTTAAGTTGAGTTTAGTTTTCAAGCAGGATTTAGCTGAAAGATAATATAGTGTATAACAAATTCAGGCTCACTCTCCTAGAATGGAATCCCCTCATGAAATTCATAAGAAATGGGGAAATGGATGCCCGGAATTCATTAGTGTAGAGAGCTCATATGACTGATTTGCTCGGCCCACGTCGTCGTCCTCGGCTAGACAAAAAGCTCAAGAATGCTAATGTTCACGCTTCTCTGTAGGATATTGTTCTAAATCTGCAAATCTGAATCTTGACGCTTGAATTTGGAAGACAAGGGGCATGTTTCACAAAGACTAGGATCGACTTTAAGTTGGACTTAACTGTGGTGCAGGCCATATTTATGCCGATAGTTCCTTTAACCATTCCTTGCACTGGTTTCTCAAGGGACGTCTAAATCGTGGTCACAAATCTACAGAATTAATTCTTTTGATTGTTCATTATTTGAGGAAAAATTATTATGTAAAAATTCATAATGGAGAGAGCAACCACTGGCATGAATGGCCTGCCATAGTTATGTCCAACTTAAATTCGATCTTAGTCTTTGTGAAACACCCCCCAAGGTTTTCTTGTCGCCGCTTCTTCATTTTAACGTTCGTGCTGTGCTACATTAAAGGCTGTTGTTTCCTCTGCCAGGTATGTTTTCTTGTACATAAGCCATCTATGTGTCTGTAGGCATCATCTTATAAAAGACTGATCATTTTTACCTATGTCTAATATTCTTAAAAAGAATGCAAGTCTTTTCTTCATGAACTTATAGGAAATCATTGATTGAAAAAAAATCATCAAATTAACAATTACTTTTAAAACCAAAGAAACACTGTACACTTTTGATTAATTAATAAAGCTATTGCTTCCCTAGCTCCCCTCCATCGTTGCCTATTATTATGCAAGATTGCGTAACTACCCTCTCACTTCCTTTTATTGAGTTGACTCCCTACATTTCTCTTACATAAAAATTGCTTTTTCTTAGCATAAGATCTCAACTGGCTGTGGATGGTAGAGAGCATGTTTTTTAGAGGTAGGTTAAAACAGTAAAGGTTTTGGGAAATTTTGAAAATTGGCTGGATAGTGATTCTTTACAACTTTGATACAGTTGAATGCGCCTGTGGATGTATTATAAGCACTAGAAAATTTAGCCTCAAAACACTTCTGCTTTCAAGAAAAATTGAATAAGATTTTTTACTGGTAATCCCGGTAAATTTTGATAAATTTCAAACAACGCCTACGGCAGTACAATGGTAGCTGCGACCATGAAAATCTCAGAATATGTAGGTGTGATATAAAATTTCCAAACAAGAATAGCTATTCGGTCGATTTTAGTCAATAAACATTGTTTTATAGCTAATTAATATCTTGACCTTGAGAGGGAGCTATACAACATAAAGAGTTTATCATTTACAATTTCATAACTTTAGATTCGATTTCAACTGCGCCAACGATTACTTAATATTGTAGGATCGCATGCTTCTAATATGTTAATTTGAACCAAATTCATGACCCCATACCAAAACTTTTTTTTCCTTTAATCAACAGTGTATTTTGTTGTGGCCACTCTAATACTAATCTCACAGTTTTAGAAATGAATTTGATTAAGATTACCGGTACCCTATATGACCTTGCCTGTCTTGATCCTTAAATCTACATTTCTAGAATTAGTCTTTACACCTCAAAGCTATTAATGGAAAGATGAAGATCTTCTGATATGTATTTTGTTTTTAATTGCAACATTTGAGAAAAGTCTTAATGTACTGTGCCTTAAGGTAATTTGAAACCTTAGTAATAATACTAACAGTAATAAAAGCAGTATTTCTTTTGTAAAGAGCTTATGTCTGTCAGATGCTCCAGGCGCTGCACAATTATTACCCCGGCTTTTGCATGGCTCCCATTATGGTGCTCTAGCGTTTCAAGGAATTAATTAATTACATGTACATGTACTGTTTTTGGAGAGGAAGAATAGGTATTTGAGAAGGTTTCAGTGCAACAGTCAAAGAAACTATACCTTGTAAGCTTTAAAATGCACAAGCGAGGAATGACGAAATGTCTTTGTGTTTTAATGTTAATGTACACCCCCAACCCTGGAGTTAGACTCGGAGCCACAAGAAAATGTCAGAATCAGTCAAATTTGGTTGCCTCAAAGGGTAACCCAAGTTGTCAGTTAGTGTCAAGCCAAGCCCTGCTGAAGGTTCACTACACCACAAGTTGTGGGTCTTGTGATAGATCTCTCCAATACTTTCTGGATGCAGTCTGACGCTTGTTCTTTTGGCCCTTGCAGAACTTTGGTCAGCTTCTATGCTCCAAAATGGTCGACTGCTATTACAAAAGCATGTGGATGCTTGCAAGTAAGCAACCAAGAGACCAACAAATTTACGTCCTCTCCGAGGGACTTGGTAATGAGAATCAATGCCTTGCCAAAGGGCACTGGCGCATTGACTTGGTTTGACCACTGCTCTAACGCTGAGCCATCGAGTCACCGAGCTACTACCCCCAGTGTTTTTCAATTCTTAAACGTTAAATTGTTTGATATATTCCCTTTAAAGATAGTTGAGTTCTGGTCACAGGATTGCATTGTGAAAGAAACGGAGTGGAATCTATCAGAAAAGGTTGATCATCTATTTTATTCGTGTGTATTGCAATTAAAATGGTTCTGGAATCATCAAAATGATAAGAAATATGGCCAAATCTTGGCAAAGTTACAAGCACTGTACATAGAATGATGTACATGGGACTACACGAGCACATGGCGAAAAAAACCTTCCCCCCCCCC
>BEXV01004621.1:14107-25926 GCA_003118195.1 Hemicentrotus pulcherrimus | reverse complement strand
GCCATCCGCGAAAGACGTGGGAATCTTCGAAATAGGAGCAGTATTCAAGAAATTATAACAAATATATGCTATTCAGGTTCTTATTTGCAATAGAAAACTTGAATTCAATGAATGATTTTCTATTTTGGGCCAGCTTTTTGAACAGTTATATGAGCAGTTTCTTTTGTAAAACAATATTTGGCATGAATAAACTGTTACAGAGCTCCACCGATCATTCAAAAGAGTGACGCACTTAGATCAGCTCAAATAAATCACCCTTATGAGATACCCGAGTAACGAGATGGCTGATGTTTGCATCGAGATAGCCCATGAGACCGGGTATAACGGTCTCACTGGCCTTTTGAAGGGGAATCACAGGATTGCGAGACCGATAAGTTGTTAATTTGTTACTTTTAAGTTTCTTTAATTTCTTTTGTCTTAATTAAGGTCACCATATTGAAGTTAAAGATAAACTTGAGTTCTGGTAAAAACAAATGAAAAAATGGATTCTCACAGAATCAATCGAAACCTACACTGAATGTTCAAAATTACAAATAAATGTCATGTGCCAAACAATTTTGGAAGAAATACTGGCTGAGAAATTAGCATAGAAAGATAAGGAAATCAAGTTGAGCTAGCCTTTTCTGTGTACAGTGCTTGCTACTTTTCAAAGACTGGGCCATTTTTTTTGTTATGATTTTGATGACTCCAGAACCTTGCAGTACATACCAATACTTATATGCTACATGTCTGATTAACCTTTTCTGATCCATTCCACATCTTTTCTTTCACAATGCAATCCAGAACTCACCTTTATCTATAATTGGTGCCGTTCTCGTCTCTCGACAGAGAAAGCCATGCTATGATTAGGTCTACCGAGGCAGAACTATAAAAAGCGACCTGCCATCCACGAAGGACGTGGGAATGAATAAAATATGAGCGGTATTCATGAAGAGATGTATGCTCTTTAGGTTCTCATTTCAAATAGAAAACTTGAATTCATGGAATTTCTGGTTTTTTCATTAGCATTTTCTTTTGTTAAACAATATTTTGCATGCATAAGCTGTAGCTTGGCCAGCAAAGCTCAACCAATTATTTAAAATAGTGCCGAATATAGATCAGCTCAAAGACATCACCTGTGTGTGATGCCCGAGTAACAAGATGGATGCTTCTTGCATCGATGACCCTTGGTGTAGAATTCCAAGTCATTATGCAACTCCCTATCTATGGTATGCAGGTGAAGGAGAGGTATATTGGTGAGGGTTCTTGATTCTCATTTGAGAGGTCCCCGGTTCGATCCTCGCTTGGTGTTTACATCCTTGGACAAGATGCTTTGTCCGCATTGTCTCTCCCAACCCAGGTGTAGAATGGATACCTGAAATTGCTGGGGTGATGATACACGCAGGAAGTGCAGTATTGACCTTGATGTGGCTACCATGGGTAACAGCGGTTTACTATTAAACATAAAATGTATGAATGTATCTTTCTTTGGGACCGATTGATGAGTTGATTCGGTATTAAATAATGTTGAAGGTTGATGACAAAATTTGCGTAATTATTGTAGGAAATTTTACTTATTATATTCCTTTTACTCTACTAACCCTTGAACATGCAAACATTCTAAAAATTCTCAAACCAAACTGTGCGACACCCTTTAACAGTAAATTCTCCCAACTATTTTTGAATTTTCCCAACCGTTTTTCCATGAAAATCAGACGGAGGATTGTTTTTTTAAAAATCTGTCAACATTTACATATCTGGAATGGTATATAAAACCAATTCATTGCTTTGAGACGATTTACATTCACCTTAAATGAAATTAAATTGTAATGATAAAGTTGGGAGAATCAAAATCTATCAGATCAGTTTTTCCGATTGCATTGAAATCACTACCTCAGCACCATTTTATCTCATTTGCACAATGTTACAAAGTCCCTTTAACATGTTATCAATGAATGAGCTAGAATAATTCAGTCCGTATATAATATTTGTTGCTACATCGGGCACTAATATTGGTCCAACTCATTAGCAATTTAATTCAAATTAGATAACTAAGGAGTTTGTATTGAAACGGATTGATAATTTGAGTATAGATAAAGCAACTGGTGAAGATCGCATCAGCTGTAAACTATTAAAGATGACGAAGAATGTTATCGCAGAGTCTCTTTGTGATATCATTAACGAATCCCGGTCTGCAGGAGTTTTTCCACGTGAATGGAAAAAGGCTTGGGTAGTACCAATATTCAAATCGGGAGATATTTTTGCTTTGAATAATTACCGCCCCATTTCAATATTACGTATCGTGAGTTGAGTTATAATCTTTCCATTGAAATAATTGTTCTTGGTTAAACATATAATATATAATGTCTTGCCACTCGCTGAAAAAAAAAAGATTGGATAATATGATGCATAAGTCATGTTATGCTATCCCAAATGAATTGATATATTTTACAGGTGCGCATTTGAGTGGAAAACACTCTGTATAATAATATATCAATAACAACAATAGATCCATAAGACACCATGGTCCTGACCTATGGAATTCTCTCCTGTACTCATTTAAGGCCAAAGTTAAAACGATGTTATTATTAGAATACTCAAGGCAGAATTTCTGTGTCAACTCTTCATTCTCTATCATGTCATCTCTTCTTCCATTTGAATCATCATCATAATCATCATCATAATCATCATTATCATCATCATAAACATCATTATCATCATCATCATCATCCTCATCATCCTCATCATCCTCATCTGCATCACCATCATCGCAATTTGTATTTTCAATTACCTATCCGTTTCTGCTTGATAAATGTGTCAATGAATTTCATGATTTTTGTCTGGGGCTGTCGTATTATCAAGCAATTTGCTTACAATGACAGTCCTTCTTCTGCAAATAATTGTATAATGTTTTATAATGTTTGAGGAAATTTAGTATTTCTGACAGTGTTTATCGTTTCGTTTTTGAAAATAAAAATGTATATATATATATATATGTTTTTGCCTATTTATGATTCATTGTCAGAAAAATACCTTATTGTACTTTATGTTTTACATTATTATTGTTATCGAAAAACTGTATGCTTACATGAATGCAGAAGAAAATCGAATCAAATCAAATACAATAATGATAATACTACTACATGTACAAGATGGTGGACGCTAGATGGCGCAATCTCTGTAATCATATAAAACACCGAGTAGAAGAGGTCAATGCACTAAAATTCCTCTAAAATTCCAGTTGTTAGTATTCTTAAGATTATTTAGAAGCTAAAAATAAGTAAGATAAGATTTGTTTAGCTTTCCCATCTTGTATGATTGCTAAGTCTTTGAAAATCAGATCGCAGGAAGATCGTGTAGTGTTCGTTCGGCTTAAAGGGACTGGGTAACATTGTTCAGATGAGAGATAGTTCTAAGGTAGTGACTTCGATGCTAGATGTACACTTAAAGATAATCTGAAAATTTGAGTGAAAACGGACCATTATTCATGGTACAAATTGGGAAAAACTGATCTGATCGATTCCTTAATTCTCCCAACTAGGTCTAGAGCTAGATCTATAGAACAATTTAGTTACATTTTAGGTGAATGGAAATCTCACAAAGCAATAAAATGGCTCTGCATTCCATTCCAGACATTTAAGTGTTGACAGATTTTTTATAGCCTGTTTTATGTCTTTTTTTCATGGAAAAACGGTTGGGAAAATTCAAAAATGGTTGGGAGAATTTACTGTTAATCACTGTTAGAGGGTGCCACCCATCGACGCCTTCAAATAAAACCATAGATATCTCCGTGGTTTGAGAATTTTTTCAGGATTTTTTTCCTGTCAGAGGGTTAGTACAGTAAAAGGAATATGTTAAGTAACATTTTATACAAAAATTAAGCAATTTTTGTCATCAACCTTCAACAATGTTACCCAGTCACTTTAAGGCTGAAATCTTAGAAGTCCTTTTAATAATCAATCTTATCATGCTTACAAGACTTGCATTAAGTGATATTCATATTATATACTCCTTACTGGATGTTGAAACATTTCCTAAATTTTCAACTTGCTTTGTATAACTGACCCGAAATCACCTTTCATAGCCTAGGCTCAGTTTGTAAATTTCTTAATTTGATTCCAATAAGATTTATAAGATATATCATATGTTGAGAGCTGAGAGGGTGTTGGGTCTATGTTATTAATATGAGTTAACGCCCTTCTGTCTCTCTAAAGACCACACGTAGTACCCACACTCACAACTCAATTCTGAATATGTAATGTTTTTGACCTGTTAAAAAAAAAAAAATCCATTATTATTATCAATGTCATGTTAAACTGCTCAATTTATGGACATACATATCCCAATTAGTTTTGACGTTATATACAATAATTATGAAATATTGTACTCATGAGCTTACTTCAATCAACATGTATTCTACAATGTGCAATAATTTGATTGTATTCAATTCTAATTTATCTATTTATTCATCGACAGCTCTTTGACCTTAAGGGTATTATGTCTACTATATGTTTGTATTTATATTTTTTAAATTTGAAATCCAACCTCGAGTTTTCCTTGAAATAAAGACACATTAATAAAAGTCAGCGCGATCCAGTTGAAATGTAATAACTATTTATAACAAAACTTGTCATATTATTTTTAAGTACCCCAAAAGTGCCCCTTTTAAATAGGCATAGTGTCAAATTTTACTTTGACATGTGTCCTTTTTCCACTTTCATAAGTGCCCTATTTAAGAGAATTGCTCATTTCCACCTCTGATAACTGCCCACTTCACCTCTTATAATTGCCGCTTTTTAAATCTGAGAGGTGCCCATCTAACTTTGACAAGTGTCCCTTTTCCTTTTACGAATTGCTATTTCGCCTTCTATTAAATGAGTTCCCCTTTTCATCTCTGATAATCGCCCCTTTTATTTCACATGTGCCCCTTTTTCTTGTGATAAGTGCCCTCAGTTTTGTTTTATAAAGAGCCTATTCCCCTTCTCGTAAATGCCCCTTTTCACATCTGATAAATGCCCCCTTTTTCTTCAACAAAAGCCTTTATTAAACGGTGCCATTTTTTCATCTCTGGTGAGTGCCTCTTTCAACGTGCGAGGAGTACTCTATTTTCACCTCTCATAAGTCCCCTTTTCACTTTGACACGTGTCATTTTGTTTTCTAAGAGGTGTCCCTTTCCTTTCTTCATAACATGCACCCCTAATTTAAAGTGACTTTAAGTAAATTTTCTTAATTTCTTCCTTAGCTCGCTCGCATCTATAGTATAGCTATGTTCCCTTTTTTCTGGCACTGCTACTTCACTGTCGTAGGGAACTTTGATTGTGATGTTAATAGCCTATCAAAATATAATGAATTCATTCAACAATCTTAATAAATATCTGTTTAATTTAGCTTATAATCGATTACCATTACCTTTCATGTCTATACCTTTCCTATTGCACTTTTGTATATATTTATCATGTTGATCATCTTTTGCACCAGCTGCACCTTGAGCATTTGATTGTCAAGTGGATTTGGCGCCATAAAAATCTTATGTCAATGGCAATCCATTGATACTTGACAGGACTATTTTTCAGCATGTACAATGAACAACTGTATTCATGGAAAAGCCCCAGTACGATTGTGCAATGAAGTGGAAAAGGGTTTAGACAGACATGGTTTTATTAACACTAGACTGTGCCAATACATTGAATGTTGTTTTACCCAAGCCTAATCTTTGATGTTTTAAGAATTGTATTAGATACGCTGGGGGTAAAATCTAGAATAGTTTACATTTTGCCCATCTCTCTATTCCTTTCCCTCCCCTTCTCTTTCTTTCTTTCTGTCTTTTCTTCCTTATTTTCTTCCAATTTCCTTACATTTTTTTCCCTCTTCTAATCTGTTTGGTAATATTTAAATGCCTTTTATTAAAGTTATTTGCTGTTTCTCCGCAGTTAATTTCATTTATTACATTGCCGTTTTTTGTTTTTTGTTTTATGCTTTTTACTCCTTTTCATGCGTACTATTCTTATATGTTAGTTTTATATTGTTTCTTACCTTTGCTTGTTAGGTTTGGTGATATTCATTAATTATATTTCCGTGTAAAACACTTTTATTCTGTTCAGGACCATGATGTAAAACAGATTTCATATCTACAATGTATATCTGATTCTTGTTATCCTAAATGAATATATTTCAATAAATTTAATTATTTTTTTTGTCTCCCTCGTTTTGCTCCCTCTCAAATGAATATTCAGACCATCACACCAAAGTGCAAAGTATGACCCTTACACAGTTTCTTGGACCATGTAAAGAGAGGAACGAATATTCAAAATCATCCTTGATAATGAAATCACAATCCTGACAAAAGTGCCCTTTTTGATGGTGCCCCCCCCCCACTTAGGGAGACTCTCCGCCGCCCTGCTCAATTTCATCTATTTTACAAAACACTACGACCCCGTATTCTAGTAGAATCCGATTCGATAGAGGGAGTTAGTCTAGGTTTTCCTTTGTTTAACTTGATGGGAGAACCTTTCCCTCCAAGGGGATACAAAGGGTTCGGGTTTCTCTGAATAGGTTATTTCCGTAATGTAACCAAAATGTATGCATATGCCTTCGTGTAGTGCCTAAAATCGATTTTCTTTCTTTTTTTTTCCTTCTTTTTTTCATTAACCTGTTACAAATGATTGTATCTTAAAGAGATGGTTGAGTTCTGGGAAGAGGTAAAAAATAATTTGTGAGCGTCATCATTGTTATTATGCAAGGGTGGAAGAACATCAGATTAAACATGTTCCTTGAAAAGCATGGCTCTTCAAATGCCTTCATATTCTAAATATGACATAAAATACGTAAAAATCGGGGGGGGGGGTTTTTTGCCATGTGCTCGTGTAGTCCCATGTACATCATTCTGTGTACAGTACTTGTAACTTTGCCAAGATTTGGCCAAATTTCTTATCATTTTGATGATTCCAGAACCTTGCAATACACACGAATACTTTTATACTAGATGATCAACCTTTTCTGATCGATTCCACACCGTTTCTTTCACAATGCAATCACATGACCAGAACTCAACTTTATCTTTAAGAGTCAGAATAAAAATTGCATACATAGGTTCTTGCTAGTAAGGACTAATATTATTGCTTTCCCTACCTAACAACACGTAATTTATGCATTTTGCATTCTGACTATTGATATTCATAACAGGTGATGAAATAATTAGTAGCAAGGCACTAAGAAAAAGTTTGGTTTAGGAAAATGGGCTAATAGTAGAATGCAGATAAATATGATTTCATTTTCATCGCTCTTCCCCTCCTGCTTCTTCACTCCCTGCCTCTCGCTCCCTCTCTCTCTCCCTCTCTCCCTCTCTCTCTCTCTCTCTATCCCGCTCCGTCCCTCCCTCTCCCTGTCTTTCTCTAAGCCATCTCTTTCCCTCCCTCTCCCTGCGTCTCATTCTCTCTCTCTCTCTCTCTCCCTCTCTATCTATCTTTCTATCCACCTCCTTCCATCCCTGTCCTTCCCTCTCCCCCCATCTCTCTCTCTCTCTCTCTCTCTATATACATATCTATTTCAGAGGTAGCACCATTCACTTGGGAAAAATAAAAGATATGTGAAGTTCATGCACGGCTTACAATTTGTTCAGTCCTGATATGACTTGTATCTCTGTAATACTAGTGCTGTACATTAATGTATGAACTACAATACTTTGAATGCGGTCTACATACGTTACTTATTGCTATGTCGGGCAAACTTCAAGCAAGATTCCATGTTTTCAAGAAAAGCCTTTGTTTAAAAAGTAAAAATCAATTTAAATGTTGGTAAACTGGTGTATTGCCTAATCAGAAGAATTGCATTCGAAAAATCAGACCTCAAATTTCCTTCGATTTGAATTGTAAATGCAATCCTTCAGCCCAGGGTCGGGTTTGACTTTTAGTATAGAATAAAGGCCAAGGACAACAAATTTAAAGTTTGTGACGCATACCTTTCTCATCGTCAAACCATCTGCTGTGATCCAGAAGGGCATTAAGGTTTTTGTACAAGCTGTACATTGTTTTTTATGTCCTAATAGTTCTCGACAATTGGATAGCAGAATTATGAATCCAAATGCATGTGACATTTCGTTTATATTGTGTTATTTTCTTATTATGTGAAAACAAGGGATAAATTATGTCATTTTAGGCCGTATCTGGAAGTGACACTTGCGGATGAATCATGAGGGGAATCGACTGCATCAAAAAGTGCAAAAAGTCATATTTGTATAGCAAAGCCGCATGACTTCTTAACAAACTATTGATCATTGTTTTATGTCTTCGTTTTGTTCTACTTTCAAAGGAAGCAACATACCTCCACAACTCGAATGGCTATACAAATCCTATTACAAGCTCTTCGTAGCCTCCTACAGTTCTGAAAGCATTTTAGAAAAAGAAAACAACAGTCACTGTTGATTCTCTGAAAGGTTATGAAGGAAATAATTGAACATCGGTATGGACTCTACAGTGCCCAAGTCTGTGTAGCGCCCTTAACTGCACATACTCATAACTGCATGAATCTATTGAAAACTAAACACCAACGAAGATTAATTTTCCGTCTCTATTAAACCAAACAAATTCATGCACAAAACAAGCAAACAAATCAAACAAATAAATGCGAATTAAAAAAAAACAAAAAAAAAAAAACATAGTGAGAAAAGTCCGAATTTATTCACAACTCTAGACATGCTATCTTTCACATCAAAATTCCACAACTGAATGTAAAATGAATGTGTGCGCAGATCTTTTACCTTGTAACGTCAAAATGACGCAGCCGCCTTTTCTCGCAAAAATCACATTGTTCTTATTTGGATTTTTATGACATTTTCTCAAACTGACGTTTTAATATATGAGGAATAACATGAGATTAAGCAATCAGACGAATATAGAAGAAAATATATGTCATATAATTATATGGGTCCGTTCAGAAAGTTGGGGCACTTTTTTGACATGAAAGATTCTGGCAGGGCACTACTATATTTATGTCTTGCGTATAAACCTTCAACAGATAATTTCATCTTCCGTGTGTATTAGAAGACCTCATACCTACGTTACATGGACACCGTCATACTTTTTGCACCAACTTTATGAAATTACCCATGTACATGCATGCCTATTGACAAACCAGCATCAACAATGCATCAATTATGATTATAAAGTACTCTGCATAAACTGAATGATATCAAGTAACATAAACATGTAAAAGCAATTATCTAAACACCACCACAAGAAAATAGGAATAAACTTTTAAACGAACAGAACAGTGAAACGCTAAATTGGCTGTATTATCTTTTACTTATGACAATTAATATTCATATACATCTGACATGTCTGAGTAAGCGCAAATTAAAGGCCCGCTGCACTACTTGTAGCTACTTGCGCCATCTAAATAACAAACAGTGCCTAATCGGTGACCATTGGTCCCCCATGATCCTCTTTTTCTTATGTTAACTGAGAGCTGAGTTGATGAGATAACCACCTGTCCAGTGACCTTGTAGGGCACTCTAATCCCTTTTGTAAACTTCGGCAGATAAGCTTTAATACAATTATGTTTTTATATATATACACACCTTAAAAAAAAAACAATAAAAAAAAACTTGCCAATGTTATGAAGTGTTTATAATATGTCTTTGTCAGCGAAAATTATATTTATTATCAAAATTTAACCAAACATTAGGTCCTTCCGCAACAAATCAATTATTTACATATACGTGCATATATCTTAACCGAAAAACGCGAGTTTGACTGTATAAACATACCATGATCATTCACAGTCTAAAAACAGTTGGATAAAATCTTGTTCAGATACGATGAGGCAAAACTACAGCAGTTATTTAAAATAATAATGTAATGATTCAAAGTGTTATATGCTTCAAATTTTGGTAAATTATAACACGGAGCTTAGTGAATACATGCAAGACCGTTGTTGTGAGTAGAAGCCATTCTACTTATTAATAAGAGAAACAAATGTGACGGCTTCTTTGTGGCGGTTCACTGCACCATGTCTGAACAATATGTCTAATGGTACCATATTTATAATTGTACTGCCATAAATTACAGAGCGGCAGGCTTTTCAAAAGTTTTGGCTGAATCAGTGGTTTGAGTAAAAATCCATTGTGTGTGTTATTTCATTCCAAAAATAATTGCTTACTCTAATATTTACATTGATTATTAGGCAGTTAAAAATAAAAGTTGTTAGTATCCCCTGTTTAAGGTAAACAATCTCATTGAGTGATACATAATGGAATAAGTTTAGTTAACTTTTTAATGAAAGTCTACTGTCAAAATCTTTGATACTTATCATCATATGCTTACTTTTTGTATTTGGCTTTAGTAACATTCGAGTTTTCATTCGCTATTATGCTCATTCCGAGTGTGAAATGGCGCAGCTGACAAGTAAACAGAGAGAACTTAAATATCATGAGACAAGAAGATAGTAGGCTGTTAAAAATAATCCAAGGTTAACCTATGGATCGAAAGAAGGTTCTGTGAAAGCATAAATACATTGCATTATTTTCAACACTGAAGCACTAAAGGAGGTGACATAATTTAATGGGATCAAGACCAAGAAGCACATGCATATGGCCTGACCCTGTGACCCTCATTTGTTTAATGATCCCAAATTGGGTACAAGGCGATTTTGTAATTTAATTTGATTGATTTATTTATGTTTGATTTCCTTTTTTTTTTGTAGTTTTACAAATATAATTTTTAATTAGGAACTACCAAAATGTGGACACTTTTTGTGTATATACACTGTATTTAGTAAAATGCGAACATCATGATTGTTGGGTAAAACTAATATTATGTACGATGTTACCAAACATGGGTTCAGATTTATCTATTAATATGTTATCCAGCAAACAATCAAGTTTTTAATTTACTCAATTTTACCCAACTATAAAGAGACCTAATTGAATAGCGAAAGTAAAACTTATTTTAATAACAATTTGCATAATAAGTATTCTGTACAAAATATGACATACAACATTACAAATCTGAATGAAGAATCATGCAAATGAAAAACATACGGAAAACGACAACAAATAATGAAAAAAAATGCCATATGAATCTAAACATATGAAACATTTGAGTAAGCAAAAGTAAACACCTATGTTTAGGTTTATAAACATAATGAAATAAAATGAGCGACCGAAATTTTAAAATCCAAATATTGTAGTTACATTTTGGGAAACAAAATAACAAGACCAGAAGATACGGATCAAAGGGCTACATATTCTAAACATTCACCATATACACAAAAGATTAGTATTTCAATACAATACAATACTATAATATTTGCAGTATACACCTTAGATTGTCTTCTTGTTTAATGTCTATGGCAACCATTTGAAATATTTAAATATTATAGCTTCAGATATGATGTCAGCTGGTTTTCAATTTCAAGTTTTATTGTGTCAGTGTTTAACAAAATAAATATTACAGCCTGTACTGGTGTGTATCAATCAACCCAATTTTCAATTTTCAAATTTACCAAAATTGGATGTTGAAAGGATGTGAGAAATGCAGGGTAATGCATTAAGATTCTTTATAGACATGTTGATCGATATCAGATTTGCTCACTTCAGGCTTGTTACCCGGGATCGGACCATATGTTGCAGTCATCGTCGTCTGTTTCATACCCATAGAACTTGACCTGGTCACCGAAAATGAATCGTGGAAACAGCAAACCAGGTGCTCCCGCAAGCGTGCGCGGTTCTGTGGTTGTCGGAGAACGTAGAAAATAAAGATGAAGAATCCTTGGAGAGAGTTGAGTAGGATGAAGATGACGTGGACTGCGAGGTTGATTTGTTTGATCACGGTGAAGTATCCAAC
>BEXV01004619.1:5803-18997 GCA_003118195.1 Hemicentrotus pulcherrimus | reverse complement strand
AATATGTACCGGTTCATATTGTGCATTAATTGTAAACTGATTTGTGTCGATTAGACAAACAGCTGACTAGTCTGTAAAATGATAAGGGAAATGTCTATTCATGAGCAAAGTTATACAGTAAGGGAAAACATGTTTTCATAGAAACACCAGTCAGTCTGGTTTGCTACGGATAGTAGATAATAACGCTCATAATGACCATAGCAGGTGCTAGGTGCACCCAATATTAGCCCAACTCTAGCTTACTGCATTTAAGGAATTCATTCCTACCAGTTACCAATACCAATGCAACACCTGGGTAGAGAATGGCAGATTTAAATGAATGTCTCGTGAATAGACATTTTCATTCATGCTGCATTGGGGCTTGAACCTAGGGCCTATATGTATTCGTATTTCACTTCATTAATCAATTTCCACATTCAAAGATAACGACATGTAAATGCAATATAACTCATAAAAACACATGATATACAAATTACAGAGGAACAAGCAATACAGTTATGGCTGGTGCATTAAAGAATGTTATTTGCTCAGAGTCTGTATATATTTTAAACAATTAAACAATTGAACAATTAAACAATTAAACAATTAAACAATAAAAAAAAACATACGAACAGGGGATGGTAAGAACTACCTGTACACTTGGATATTTGCATGTGCCAGGGGGATCAGCAAAAGCCAAATGAAGGCTTATCTTGAGCAATCCCAGTGTCCAATGATATTAGATAAATCATGAAGGAGAGAGAGAGAGAAAGAAAGTTTACCTACATGACCTGGGTTTTTAAGTGCCATTGCAAAGCAGATAAGATTTCTATTTTAAATTTAAAGTTGTTTGGCACAATTTCAAATCATTTGGGACAGTATTCCAGCATTTTGTTCCAATGGATGTTATAGTGCTTCTTGAAGAAAAAAACCTGTTCATTGTGTATAAATCTTTGTCAACCAGATACCGGAGGTCACAAGTCTAAGAAGAAAGTGAAAGGGATGAAGCAAGATGAATCATCTAAAATCTTCTTATCTCTCAACAATCTAAACACTCAGTTACAGAATGTTATGACCGTGCTCAATCAGCGTGAGCAACTCTCAGGTGCACCAGGTAACTACTGTTTAAAAAACTTTTTAAAAGATTTTTTTTTTTTTATTATTTTTCATTTTAATTGGCTGCATGAATTATTTGAATTTTTTTCATAAAACTTGTTATCAATAACAAATACAAGATTTGTATGAAAAATTTGCTCTCATCCAATCAGATGACATGATTTCTGTAGCTCATAAAATTTATTGTGACTTGTTATTGATAACAAGTTTTATTAAACAGAGCCCAGATTTGCAGATGTTAAAATGCCTTGAAATGTTACGGTTATATATAATGCGTTGGATGTCAGTACAATATTTTACACCGTCAAGTAAATTTCCTTGCACCGGTACATGTATGTATGCATAGATCTAGGGCATGACCACTGATAACCGCAAATGCACGTCCAAATTTAATGAAGCCTGTTTGATTTGGTAAAACTCCCCAAATTGTTTTGAGTACCTTTCAAGAGCTGCTTATTGAGGACCTAATCCCTTGAATTGATATCGCAGTAATTGCTTGTACAGAGGTGCAAGTATTGGCCAGGAGTATTAATGCACGTTGGAAAAGTTTTAATTTAACAGTATTACATCAGTGAGGAAAGCTTTAGGCTTGGTGGGGAAAAAAGAATGCTTTACAGGCATTGCTTGGAAATTTGAAAAGATTTTTTTTGCTTTTTGCTTTTTGCTTTGTATCATTTATTGAATAGAAGTGATGTACGGAAGGAGACAAATTGCAAAGAGAAAGATAGATACTGGACTACCTGCAATTCACAAAAAGAGCAAGGTTAATGTTCTTCATGAATAATGTGATTTAGATAGTCCATAGTCTGAGTTGTGATACATTTGTGTGAACTTACTGGGATGATAAGATTAAGATATGATGTAACCCGCTATATATATTTTTTTCTTCAATACAGCTGGTCCCACACAAAGTTCTTACCCACTCTCCCCTCCTCGGGGAAATCCCCTTCAGAACGGTACCCATGTACCCTACTCCCACCCTCCTCATGAATATGCAAACCCTCATACATATGCACCAGCCCCACAGTCAGCATTACCTCGTACCTCATATTCAGTGCCTTCCACTGGCTCTAGACCCGCCCACTATGGCCAGCCAAGCCCTTACCATGGCCCTGCACAGGGTTATGAATATTCATCAGCTGGTAGGCATGGCCTTGGAGGGGGTGGTGCAGAGAGGCCGTATACAGTTGGAGGGGGTGTGTTTGATCCGGTCAATCCACAATATGGGGCGGAGTCTGCCGAACATGCCATGGGCAGAAAGTGGAGGAACTATTTTGGAGGTAAGACACAGATAAATTTGATAATAATAATGATAATAATTAAAATAATGACAACAACAACAGCAACAACAACAATAATATGTCTTTTTTTTACCCAGGGTAGCTTCATCAGTATTAAAAGTGTTCTCCCTGAGGGCTGAGGGCATGCAATCATATTATTATCCCAGCTTTAGCCAAGCTACCTGGCATGATAAGGCACTCAATTGAATTCATGTTTTGTCAATGCTAGCCTGATATATCTTTGTATCTGTGATTGACTGCATTATATTGAGAAATATGAGATACATTCCATTTGAATTTACCCCATGCAGTTGCACATATTGACCATATAGCCTCCAATCATTTGATTTTACATGTTTTGAATGGTCTTTTCATGTCTTAAAATTTTTTAAACTGTTTTCTACTATTTCATTATGAGACCCCCTGTATTCATTTTCAATATGTGTTCCCAGTATGCCTTTGACTGTAATATGTTGAGGTGTCATGGCCGCGAGTGGTTTAAGTGCTTGACGTGCAATTAAAAGGTTACGAGTTCAATCCCTGATACAGCACTGGCGAGGCGTTAATCTACATTTGCCACTCTATACCCAGGAGAATAATGGGGACCTGGTAGGATGAAGAAAGCCTTTGTGTTAGTTGCCATATGCCCTCACAGTGACCATATGGTAGGAGTACTCCCCAGGGAGTGGAGATAGTGCACATTGTGGGTGAATGAAACTGATAACTGTGGTAATAATGTACATGTTAACGATAAAGTTGAGTTCTGGTCATGCGATTTGCATTGTGAAATAAAAGGTGTGGAATGGATAAGAAAAAGTTAATCATGTACATGTAGCATGCAAGTATTGCTGTGTACTGCAATGTTTTGGAGTCATCACAATCATAATAAATTTGGCCCAGTCTTGGTAAAGTAACAAGCACTGTACACAGAAAGATGTATATGGGACTACACATAAAATGTCGGGGCTAATTGTAGCTTTATTTCCTTATCTTTCTATGCTCATTACTCAGCATGTATACATTTTCTACCAAAATTGTTTGGCAAATGACATTTATTTGTTAACTTGAACATTCAGTGTAAGTTTCGTTGGATTCTGTGAGGATTCATTTTCTAATTTTACTAGAACTCAAGTCTATCTTCGATGCGTTTAGAGAAGTTATTTCGTATTAAGCATCATCTCAATCCAGATTATTATTACTATTATTATTTAATATTAATTAGATGAGAGAAGAACAGGTGCTCCCGGATTTCCTGTGACAGGCAACGAAAAACCAAGCTTTGGAGGCTACGTCTCAGCTAGGTATTTTAATTTATTTATTATTTGTGTACTGAAAACCACCGACATCAGGAGGGTGTTTCACAAAACTTGTCATCAGTGACAAATGACAGTTTTTGTTATAAGCTACTGAAATCTTTGCTTCTGATTGGTTCTCAGCAGATTTGTCACTGATTTTAGTAATTTGTTATTGGATAAGGGCTTTGTGAAACGGGTCCCTGAAGTACCGGTACATTTGATTATTGGTTTAGTTTCATTTTTTTTTTTTTTTTTTCGTTTTTTTACAGCATTTTTGCAACTCACTTAATTGTTAACGGTAATAAGATTTCAAGGATTTTATCTTCTTTATATTATTTATCTAACATTTAATTACCTATAAACAATTTGCATGGTGAAAATTTCCAAAACTTGTTAAAGAACTAAAATTTTGTAAAACATCATCATTGAAAACTTTCCTTAAAGAATGGTGGCAAAATATTCATTATTAGAAAAAATTAAAGTCATTTTTCTTTTTCAAATTTGAATTTTGCAAATTTGAATTTTGCAACTGGCAAGGTTTTATTTACCACATTTGTTGTGTACTAAATGAAAAATTATCCCAGATACCCTCGGGCAACTGCCTGTACCTAAGGGGTACTTTAACTCTGCTGGCAATTTTCCTATTGGGATCGCTTCAGGGGTAGAATCAAATCTGAACAGCTCTCAAAGATTTCATGATCTTGAAAGTTTCGTGTTTGATAGTAATGAGTATCCCATGTTTATTATTCAGGGACCAACTGAAAAGTTTCAGGACGCAAGGACCAATCACCTCCAGACCAGTTCCCACGTCGACAAGCCAAAGTTCCGAAACTCACAACAGAATGGTAGAACTCAATGAATGGTTGAAAAAACATCGGATGAGTGGGGCATTGAACCTAGCTGACCTAGACCCCACATTGTATCCTTTTGTAATCAAATTAATTTCATAGCCATGGTTTTTAATGGAAGTCCAACATTGGAGGTGTCGTGGTCTGGTAGATACCTCACCAGACTGTGGATCACATGGTTTGCGGTTCGAGTCCTGTTGCGTCACTAATGTCCTTTAGCAAGACATTGATCTACATTTGTAATACTCCATCCAGGTGAGGTAAATGGGTACCTAGCAGGGATTAGTTACTTGAAAGGCTTGAGCGCCACTATGGCAGCCATGCTTAATAAGCCGGCGTAATAATCGTGGAGCGTCAGGAGTGTAAAATCTGACAGATATGAGCCCTTTACAAGAACAGACTATTATTATTATTATCATTATTATCATTATCATTATTAGCATTACTATTATTATAATCATTATTATCATTATTATTATTTTATTATCATTAGTAGTAGTAGTATTATCATTATTATTATTATTATTATAGTAGAGGAAGATCAATAGTACTGTGGTTGGATAGTGTGCAGAGATGGCTTGAGGAGAGAGGAGTAAACTGTAAAGGCTAAAACAGAGAGTTGTGGAATAACATGATCGCCAAAATCAATAGATACAGCACGTAGAGAGAAGGATGGACTAATATCAAACTCAGGAGCCAATGAACTGATTAGATTTTAAGTTCCATGTGGTCAAAGATCAAAGGGCCATACATGTATATGAAAAATAGCTTGTAATCACGATGTTCTGAGAACCTATTAATGGATTACAAGCAAACTTGAATTCTAATAATTGCTTCCTGCGTGCAGTTGAAGGTCCATCTAGTAATCAATCCATAAAGTATTTTTCATACAACCCTAAATGAAAAGGTATTCAGAAGAGACCCTGGAATTACTCTCGTTTTAGTATACAACAAACAGGGGCCCGTTTCATAAAACTTGTTATCTATAACAACTGCTAAATTTCTATGACAAAATTGCTCTCAGCCAATCAGATGCCATGATTTCAGTAGCTTATAACAGTAGCTTGTAACTTGTTATTGATATCAAGTTTTATGAAACAGGGCCCTGATCCTTCATGCGGAACGAATCTCCACCTTCTGTATGTGTTGAGAAGATTAACAAGATAGATCACTCTGTTAAATCGTGCTGCAGTTTTTATCATTTGTTTTCCTTAATACTGGCAATGTTTAGATCAGGGAGCGAGAGTCGGCGATCAGCAAACCATTCCAACACAGGAACCAGCAGCTTGGCCGGTCAGAAACCAGCACAGACAAGGCTAGAGCTGGACTCTAATAACCAGATCAGAGTCAGAGAGGTCAGGTGATTCATATGCCACCTGATATTTCATCTTGTGATGGATCATGTGACCACGCCATGCCAGGTCAGAGGCTAGATCACACCAGACTACATTTCAGCATTCAAATGAGAGTCAGAGACGTCAGGTGATTCATATGCCACCTGATATTTCATCTTGTGATGGATCATTTGACCACGCCATGCCAGGTCAGAGACTAGATCACACCAGACTAGATTCATTCAAATGAGAGTCAGAGAGGTCATGTGATTCATATGCCACCTGATGTCCAAGTCATGTGATAGATCACATGATCAAGCCAACCATTCCAGTGATTTCAGTGCCATTCTCTAATATAGACCAGTCTTCAGATGAAACCAAATTGTTCGAGCTACATGTGCATGTGCATGTTTGTATGCTGTTTGTTATCCAATGTTGCTAATGGTTTGCCTTGATTTATTCATATATAAATACAAACATACTTCACATAAATCATCAATTACATTAAAATTACACATGAATGGATTGTTGTAAGCTTGATAGAGATGCCAACAACAACTAAAGAAAGTTATACATTGACAGTCTATGATATCGGAGGAACTCCACTATCATATTGGTCAATGGATTGCATTAGAACAAATATTAGAATCGTCTGTTTTAGATGGGTCAGCTTTTAGAAGGTATGTTGCTCATGCACAATTTATAAGGGGAAAATTCTTCATGACAAAATTAATATAACTAATGATCAAAAGGTGATCCCTTTGCCAAAGGAAATTAGCATCGTACACGCGGCATGATGGTATTCATGATGAAAATCATTCTCATGAAGTTACATACTGTGAAACCTGTATATAAACCATACTCAAGGGCAACATGAAAAGTGGTATTTATGTACCGTTTCCTTTACTTCAGGTTTCAATGAGAAACCGTATTCAAAGGAAACAAAAGAATGTAGTCTTTCTTAACAGGTGGTCGCTTTAATAGGCAGGTTTGACTGTAGAATTACAATTTTTGTAGGACCTGTGGTAGTCATTTGAACAGTACATTGATTTTTTTTTTTTTTACATCCTTTAACTCTATATGGCCAGGGGGAAGGCTTAAGAACCCCCCCCCCCCTACATTTTCTATGATAATTTGTTAACGCAAAAAGAAATCATATTTCCTATGTAATGTGTAAAAAGGGGCTTTAAATGAAATTTTATGAAAATAAACCTTAACCTAAATGATTATGATTGGTTGACAGTTGTAATGCATTTCATCTTTCAAGTTGCTTCCCCAGCAAACAGTTTTTACCCTAAGATTTCCAAGAATTGTGTTGCGTTGTCAAATTTGCATTGTGTCCTAGATATGCAGATATATATGCGGCCATATTTTTGTTTTGCAATGCAGTGATCATTTGTTAGGTTTTATCTTTGGAGTACTAAATATCGGAAACAGGAAAGAGTTTTTGTATTCAGTAAATATTGACAGTATTACAGTGCTATTTTTTCATTAAGAGATTGATACAGGTTTGTATATATTTCATTTTTCTGATTTACAGTGTCTTGCCATTTTCTATGTATTCAGTACATTTGTTTATTTAATGTAGTAAATGTATATTATGTCTGCATCTATGGTGTTCTTCGTCAAATGAATATAACTTTCCACATACATGCATTTCAATTTTATTTGGTAAGGAATATACATGTAAATGTACGATTAAATTTGTTGCGTTGTTTTGTTTTGTTTTTATATAAATACTAATCGACAAGTCCTCTGAAATAAAATTTAATTTACTAAAAACATATAATAGTTCCTAGTAAACTAGAGTTTGGCAATAATAAGAGAGTCCATGAAGTGAAGTTATTACAAAGTGATGATTGTTATTGAGCATAATCATCGCCAAAATGATTTAGTGCTGGTATATTTTTGTTGGGGCACATGTTATCTTATTTTTTGAACATCCATCCAAGTTGTGCATTCCATGATTTGTTTGCATCAAAACATTCATCATTCCATTCATGTTAGTAATGAGGTTCTCATAGTGTATGTTGTTTTTAGACTTTACCAAGTGTGAACATATTACCGCATGATACTACCGCATGCATGAAGTCGATTTTTCAGCGACACGGTAGAATAGGTCTCATGCTTTATTGAGTAGACCTGACTTTTCATAAAATGTTGCCTCGAGTAGAAGCAGAAAAATCAGTGAAGTGAGAACATAAAAAAAGAAAACCCCAGATAATTAATGATCTAAATTTTTACAATTCTAAATCTTTCTCATTCTTATTTTGTCCTGAAATATTTACTAATGTATTTTTCTTCTTCTACTTTGCCAACTTACAATGAAAGGTTAATGCTATTTTTTAGTAAGTGATTCATATAAATTATTTCATTCAAATATTCTTTATTTGATATGATTATATAAAATTTTGCAAAGAATTACATTAATAGTGGATTTTGTATATCCCAAGACTATGGTTTGTAAGTGAGAAATTACTAGTGAACTAGTTAGATATGCAAGAGTACTGGTAAATGACAAGGGGTTTTTAAAAACAAATGTGATGTTTCAAAGTAAGATTAGACTCTTAAAGACTGTCAATACTACTGGGCCAGAAGGGATTAGACTACACAGCCAGGTCACTGACAGGTGGCTATCTCATCAACTCTGCTCTCAATTTACATAATAAAAAATGTTTTTTGGGGTTCTATTTGTTTTTTTTTGGGAAGTTTTCTTTATAGAGGGAGCAAGCTTAGCTACAAGTAGGACAATGGGGCTTTAAAATAACTCTCAAAATATTACCTCAGTGGCTAACCAACCTCCTAAAGTTAGTGACAAGAAAAACAGAATAATTCATGATCGGTATGTGATAGAAGCAGAAATATGTTACAAAAAAGTCCCATCATTTATACCTTTTTTTTTCTGTATGGAGTATTAGAAGAGTGTCTCAAAACACTTTGATACTTGTTATGCATCCCCAGTGAATTAATTGAAATGTATTATCCATGTTGGATATTGATGTTAATCTGTGTATTACACAAGACTGGTAAGGAATAGTCATACACAGTGTCCAGTTTACAAGTAAATGATTCAGACCCTTACCAAGTTTTATGATGATTTAACTTAGTACAGTATGTGAAAGATTTATTTATATGGATTTATGTTTCTTGAGAGCAACATATTAAAGTTTACATCCATATTCAACAAAGGCCCTAATTCAACCAATCCTCATTTCATTTTTATTTATTGAAAAACATGACATTTGCAAGGTTTATGAATAATTTAGTTGTTAACTGAACATGTCCATACAAATTGACTCTGAACAGCACCCCCACATTCTCTTGTCTCGTGCAATGCTATGATTGTTTGGATCGTATGCTGAGGAGAATAACCCCTTCATGAATCTCTTCTTGGGCAGTCATCATCAGGGGGGCGTTTCACAAAACTTGTCATCGATGACAAATGACAGTTTTTGTTATAAGCTACTGAAATCCCTGCTTCTGATTGGTTATCAGCAGATTTGTCACTGATTGTTGTCATTTGTCATTGAAAAAGGCTTTGTGAAACAGGTCCCTGGAGTTATTGCCATCCTGTCATAGGACTAAGGGGCTAGTCCAAGGTATTTGGTCATTTGGTCTTCCGTTCGTCACCAAGTCTTGAAAAGTTCTCAACCGACTACATTGACATCAAATGTATCTTTTCACTTATTTTTTTTTTTTTTTTTGTTTTTTTTTTTTCTTTTCTGTTTTTTGATCACATGGTTTGCGGTTCGAAAATTTATTGTTGTTTATGTATGCACATGTTTGTAAGCAATGTATTGTATAATAATAGAAATGTTTACACTCTTAATATATGTATCTATATGCATAGCTCTATGTTTTGATAGGAAAAGGGATGTACTTGCATCACTTTATTTTTTGCTGTATATTTTAGTGCTGTATTGTATATAAGTTTGCCACATCAAAAAGGAAAACAAATAAAAAGTTCACAAAATGGAGGTAATGCAACTTGTCAGTCTATTTTTATTTTCATATAGCTCATTTGATTAGATTTGTTACAAATACATTTACATTACAAGTCAGGGTATGTGAGGGGTTAAAGTTCATCCTGGTAGAGACATAAACTGAATATGTGAACCTCAGCAACATAACTATACTCGTCATCAACATCATCACTGCCATTATCAGGTGTTTTTTTTATATTTTTTTTTTGTTTTTTTATTTTCCCATAATCCCGAGGCGCGCCTGGGTGGGCGGTGCACCAAGAGCAAACAAGACAGGCCTCGAATATTAAAGCAGACTATGTCTTTTATAACGAAAAGCACAAAAATCTACCAAAAATTCTCACCTTATCCTTTTCTTGAATAAAAATTGGTTTAAACATCACAGAAATTCTGAGACACTGTCTGTTAATCTTTGCTGGAAAGATGACTGAATATTACAATCATTTGGGAATCGCAGACAAAAACACTGTATGGTATCCGTGCTCGCACAAACTAAGTTATAACATTTAAAGCAATAGGGATCTCAGCATCTTTAAAAAGCAAGTATTGAACAATAGGCGGGAATCTTTAAAAACAATTATTGACCGGTAGGCGAGCATGGCTAGAATCACAACTACAATTTCGACCAATCAGATGACTATTATTTCCCTCGTTTCGGGCACGTGGGTATAAGTTCATTTTAGAGACCATAAAGAACAAAATATGAAATAAAATAGATTTTTTGTTTTACCCGACAAATTAAGAGTGTATGGTGTAAAAATTATGTCTCAAGGGCCATCTATCGATTCGAAGAAGAAAAACAAAACGAAAACAGTTGTTTGTATTAACTGACATTCATTTTTTAAGCATGTTTTAAAGCACCTTGTGAAACCACACTACCATAATACCTTCAGAGTGATAGGCTACAACATATAACTGATTTTATCAATCAATAATGAATTTAATTGAAATGGTTTATTAACCCATTGCGTACTGGAACCTGGTAGTCTCTGTGTTAAGTCTATGGGAATTAGATAATTCAGCAGTCAACGGGTTAATAACATTTCATCGGGCCCAAAGGCTGAATCACAATTTTTTTGTTTTTTTACATATTCAAAATACAAAAATATATACAATCATAACAAATGGGTACAGAAACGATGAAACAACAAATGCAGCTGCATCTCCTACAGTATTGCTTAAAAAAAAGTAGACACATTAACATAAAGTCACACCAAAGTCTATGGGATAATACAAGTCATGCAGTCACGCGTGACACAGTGTGAGAGTCTCTACTTTATTCCAAGCAATACTGTATATGCCTCTGCCCTAAATTCAGTTTAGGAATGGATGGAATTAGTGGTGACATATCACTATGAAAATGAAAAGCCTATCTCTTGTGGTTCAACCTGATTTGGAACTAACGCTTGAACCATGCATCGGGTTGACGCTTTAATACAATGCGGGGCTATAGTGGTTGCCATCAGCACAAATCGAGGCGAGGTCAACCATCCCCATTATCGTATTTGAATATTCATTAGCCGCCATTTTGATTTCTGTCTGTCAGAATGCTTGACGTGGGTCATCGACAAGCAGCCAAAAGCTCGGTAAGTCCTTTTATTTTCTATTTTTTTCTATGTCGTGGGGAAGGGGGGTAAAAATGGAACTTTTAGGGACTGACAATTGCCTAGAAAATTACTGCAAATGGAGATAAATGATGTATCTAGGCCTTTTTCTCCCCAAGTTTGTCATGTTTGTGGGAGGGGCCTAACGGCTAAAATCTAGCCGTGATATCTTCAACGTACGATGGCATAGGCGATCGTTTAGTCTCTATATCCGGAGGTCTAGTGGAGCCAGACGTAGTCTCAGTGGAACAACCGACGATATAGAGACTGAAGCTTTCAGTCTACTGTAATACCAGCTACAATGTATGCCTTAACCTAACCATAACCTTACACTTGATGATGATATAGAGCCATGAGCATCTTTGAAAATATTTTTAAAAGGCATAAGATGTTGAAAAAAGTCAGATTACTGCAAGTAAGGCTAAGGTAGGTAGATGGCACATGATTGTTCCACGTATGAGCCCCATGGCAGAGGATTTGACATGTAATCCTTGATGTCAGTCCTAAAGCTGTTATATGTACGTGTACACCAGTCTTATCAGTGCTTATCATCAACAACAAGATATCATCATTCAGCAGTTACATGTAATGTTTAAATCTCATACTACATACCGGTACATGATTGAAAATGTTTTTATTCTATTAGCACAAATTATGTTGATCAAAGAATGTTATTGCATTTTAAATGTAAGCCAACAGTTATACCAATTTCTCACAATTGCACCAGGACTCCGGAGTGTCATATTTGACAGACATGACGCAATACACATGTTAACTATTGTTATCATTACCGGTACTAGTTGTAGTAGTAGTAGTTGTAGTCCACATGCATGATAACAACTCGATAATAACTATGCGCTTCCAAAGGACTTTGGACATTATGTAGTGCCACACATGTCATGGCAGTGAATTACCACTTGAATTTGGTGAGAATGCGCTCTGTCCATCAACGATTTTATCCATATTATTGGTCACCATGGCAACAACGCGACCAAGTTTATGCGACAGTTGACCCAGCATTTCAACAAGGTCTAGCATTGGTAGCTTCCTGAGTTCACCATTATCATTGTCCAATGAGAGGGCTTGTTCTACAGATGAGTGCTGGTGGCCATCTCGTACAGGAAAGCCTATTGGCTCGTTTGAATGACTGGAGCCGACCGCCGTACCTCTGAGAACAGGACTACTCATGATGGAACGAACAATGTCTGATGATGATGGTGACCCACCACGCCCATCTGAGCTCATCCCTGAATCACTTTCTCTTCTCGATAGCAGGGGCATAGACTGGACACGCCTCACCAACTCTACTTGGTAACATCTAAGGGAAGAGGAGAGTCGAAATATAAAGTTTTGAGGATTAAAAACTTCATTACCTAATACCTAATACAACTTCTTTTTTTAACAGTTGGATTTTCTCACCTAACCCTTCTTTACTCTGATTTTGCACACCTTTAAAAATATTTTCTCAATTGTCGTCTTTGTAATGTATTAATATTTTGTCATGTAATATTGATGGTTCTATGTATGATTAATAACATAGACTTTATAAAACATACCTCCTATTGGCATTTTTTTACGGCTAGTGGTCTTTATAATTCTTTGTAAGTTTTGAAATGAACTTTAATAATAATGATAAATGATAATAATAACAATGATAATACTAACAATACTATTAATAATGATGAAGATAATTTTGATCATAATAGTAAGCAAACAAATGATAATAATAAGAATGATAATATTGAAATTTATGAT
>BEXV01004618.1:10443-22042 GCA_003118195.1 Hemicentrotus pulcherrimus | reverse complement strand
CCCCCCCCCCCCCCCACTCAAAAGGTCTACCGACGCCCCTGACCATTATACATCATTTTCTAAGTGATGGGACTCAAAATAAAGAGTTCGCATTTTCCTGACGAAATACTTAATCTTTATGTTACAACTTGAAAGTGTGTCGTCTTATTCCGGAGTTCATTATAAAACACTACAGTTTGTAGTTGTCAGTAATTCAAAATATGTCCAATTCTTTAACTGAATGGTTGTCAAATTTGGCATGTGCGTGCATATATGTATGCCTGTATAAATTTATGTACGTGTTTGGGTATGTGTGTGTTTGTTCGTTTGTGTGCGTGTGTGTTGTGTGTTTGTGCGTGCACGATCGCGCGCGCTTGCGTAAATTAGTGTGGGCGTGTGCTCGTGCGAGTATGTGATGGCTATCGCCGATCATCCCCCACTCCTCAGTACGAATTTACGGCAGGGAGCCATTGTGGTTAAGGATCTTAGCGGAAGGTATCTTATAGCCATGATCTGGCATTTCTGTACTCTAAAATTTATCATAAATCATTGATAAAATATAAAAAAATATCTTACACAGGTATATATCGAATGTGAGGCCACATGTAAAAGACACATTTCTTTCTTTTTAATGTTTTGCTACAAAAACCGTACCTGGGCTTTTAGATTGTAAATTGAAAAAAACAACTTATTGGGAATGCTTGACAGGAATCACATATATGTTGTATTTTGTATTACTTATTGAACACCAACCTTTAAAAGACTTAACAGATGGTATATAACTATTGTCTCTACGGATATGTGTCACCAGAAAAATTTTGTAAGAATTTCCATGTCGCTATGCTATATTCAAAATTTGAGCGTCAAATATGAATTATCGGTGAGGACTTTGGAAGTTTATTTACTTTCTAATCAAACATAAAAACAACTTGAGAGTAGACTTCATGTAAACTGTTGGTCATAAAGGTGGAATAATTTTTTTTACCCCAATATATGGAATGATTTTGACAATTTTGTATTCCTAATAGATCTATATAATAGTATACATTCTCAGATTGTATTGAATAATAATTTACAAGTGTTTGTTTTGAGTGACTGCTAAAGCATGTATGTGGTACTGCTTATCAACTAGGGGAGCCACGTCCACGTTAAGTCATAACTGACATTAATAAGGAATGATGCCTCACAAAAGGGCAATAATATACCGGTAGCTCATCGACGCGGTTTTTTTATCCTAGGGGCCTCACAGTTACGAAACCATTGCTTTGCCACTGAATCATAAGTGTACGCAGCGGGGCTAGGGTAAAGGTCAGCCCCCACAAATAAAAAAAACACAAAGAAAATGCAATAAATTATTAATAATTCATGGCATTTCTCCCGAAAACCTGTCAGACATGTTAATTAAATTGTGCTTTTGGCCAGTATAGTACCTCTATTTGTATTATATATGTATTTAGTCCAACTTTTACTTAATTTCGACCGATTAAAATTTTCATTTGACAATATATGAATGTTTGGTAAGGATCTAGATGTTTTTAAACTACCTACAAAAAATACTGTGTCATAATTATTTTGAAAAAAATGTAAACAACCTATATTATTCTGTAATGTTACCTGTGTTAGGGTCATACTTTTCTTTTTGCATTTTCCATATTGACTTAATAATAGCGAATCAATAAACCTATATTTTGCTTCATTGATGCTCAATATAGTTTAATATCATATTTGTCAATAGTTGATTGCCACTGTTTTTCTTACCTTATCTATGTTACTTTTGTATTTTTGCTTTTTCTTCTAATTTAATTCAACGGGTTATAGTCTTCTCTTAATCAGAACACTGTGCGCTTAGAAACATCAGTATTAAGCGCCTAATAAATGTTATGTATTATTATTATTTATCATTTACTTTACTTCTGAGATATACAAGAAGGAAAACTTAAATAGATTAAAATTGTAAATTTAATTGTACTAATTCTAATCTTGGACTGCTATATAGTATATGCATAACTTGGGGCTTCCATGCATGCCAGTTTTATGTTTGGCACACTTTAAACATTAATTATGTCTCCTCTGTCATATTTCTTAAGGAAAATAAGAGTGAGATATAATCTTGGAATTTTCTTTTCTGTTTGCAGATCATGACTGTAAGAATGGAGGAGTGTGCTATTATGAGTGTTATACGTGTTACTGTGCCGCAGGATTCGGAGGAAACCTTTGTGAAATAAGTATGCTCCTGTTTGGTAGTTCGGACTTGATTTAGTATTAGCTATTGATTTAACAGAAACGGGGTGAAACCTTAATTTGATTTTTTTTTTAAACTATTATTTTACTCTTCTATTATCCTGTCATTGACTTCCATTTATTTTTTTACTCTTTCCATAATTACAGTTGACAAGTAAATTATTCATAGCCTTAACAAGTTTTGAAATTTGTACGTGAAAAATCGATTTGTCCCAATTTGTTTTGTTTTTGGAAAATGTGACATAATAAAGATTCCAGCTATAAGTATTTAACAAAGGCCCTAATTTAACCAGTCCAGCTTTTATTCTTGGGTTACAAAAAAACACAAAAAACATCCAATTTATATTGGGTATGAACAATTTAGTTTTTAACTGTACATGGACTCTTGTCACGTGCCTGCAGTTATCTTAATATCTTGTCCACTTATACGAGGTCATCTCATACATTTATTTACCTTAGATTTATTACATATATATATTTAGTTTGTATAAGTGGATGATTGTTTTTACCCACAAACAAAAATGAGTTATAGGAACATGACTGCTCAAAGAATATGACCACAAATCGTTTGTGTTTAATACTATAATTGCAGATGTAGTTGTTATCGTTCAGCGTTACATGGCAATCAGTCAATTTTGACAACAACTACAATTTTCTTAATATAAATATCATGCCAGGTTACCCAATCGTCTCCTGACAAACTCGCTCTTATAATACAAGGGTGTCTCAGAAAAGTTTCGAGGAAAAATTCTATGTCACTCAGGTGTGTAGCCGGGGCTCCCTTGTGCACAAAGAATTTATAACATTTCTTCAAATCATGAATGTATTAAGAACTCAAGAAAATTAAAAATGATAATGATATTCTGTATAATTGTCTGCATAGAGCAAGTTGTATATGCGGCATATTTACTGACTGAAAGTTTTTTTTAATAAAGCGTTTCTGATTTAATTGTCGTACAATTTGAGTTTTTGAAGCTGGGTGTAATCGCTAATACTAATTGCTCTAGTACTTTGGAGCGCACGCGTCTGTTCAAACCAAGAAGGGCGTTAAAGTACAGAATGCCCTACGGTTGAAACAGTTGAAATTATCTCACTATTGTTCGCATGTGATTCTTAAGCTGTAAAATGTCACGACAAGTTTGTGCTTTGTTATGTATTATAGTTATGTTTATAGTTGGTACATATACGTGTACTTATTCGTAGAATTCTTCATTTTTTAGAAAGAAAATAACTCCAAACTGCGAAATGATGTAGGGCTGTTGACAGTACTTAATGGGGGTTGCATAATCATGTATATCTTTGTCTATGTGTGTATCAAATGTTGTTATTACTTTGTTTATGTTGAGGGAAAGAATACCGACATTTTACAATATTGATTATTGTGTTCATTAATATTTATTTTTCATATGTAAATTATTATGTTGAAATACATGTATGGAATGCAACTATGTTCAAATGATACATTCCCGTTTGGGGGAACCCCCCCCCCCTGCCCCTTGAGTTTGTGTTCAATATTTTCATCCTGCTCGTACCATTATGTCCGATCTTATCTATTGTTATTTACCCCATCTTAAAGTGTACCACTCACCAAACAGTATTTTGTTATATATTTGAGAGGTTGCATGTGGCAGTACTATATGGCTACCCTTGGTTCCATGCCTGCATGTTTTATGTTTAGTACACTTTAAACACCAATGCTGTTTTCTCTGTCATATATCTTAAGGAGAATAAGAAAGATATAATCTTCAACACCTTTTTTCTATTTTCAGATATCGATGAATGTGACCCTGATCCCTGTATGAATGGTGGAACATGCACAGATGGGATAAACGGTTATTCGTGTGACTGTACTGGAGGATACGAAGGAACCAATTGTACCATAGGTATGCTCCTGTCTGGTAGTTCAGACTTGATATAGTAATAGCAAGTTATTTGATAGAAACAGGCTGAACCTTCGTTTGATTAAGTCTTTTTGTTATACTCTAGCTTCCATCATCCAGTCATTGTTTTCCATTTATTTGTACTCTTTCGATATTCATATATGCAGGTATTCTTGTCATGTGCCAGTAGTTATCTTAATATTTTATTCACTTATAGTAGGTGTTCTCATACATTTCTTTTTCTTAGATTTATTGTTAACAATACGTGTTAAGTTTTATTATTGCATGATTTTTTTTCTTCCCACAAACAAAATTAAGGTATAAAACATGAATGCTCAAAGAATATGACCTCTGTTGGATTTGCTTTTTTAAAACTGTAAATGCAGATCTAGTTGATGATGATGATGATGATGATTCACAGCATTTGTATGGCGCCATATATCTGTTTCAAAAAAACATTCAAAGGCTCGAGCTCCTCCAATAAAGTTAGCATTTAAATGTCTGAAGGAAGATGTTAGTTTTGAGTGAAGCTTTGAAGTGGTCAAGGTTGTCAATTTCGCGAATAGATGAGGGAGGGAATTCCACAGGCGAGGAGCAAAAGAGGAAAATTCCCGGTCTCCATATCCCTTAAGATGAGTAATGGGCAGCAGGACCTTGAATTAAATTCTGCTCTTGACAGGAAGCCAATGTAGCTCAACCAGAACAGGACAGATGTGATCATGCTTCCTCAGCCCAGTAAGCAAACGTGTTGCTGCATTCTGTACTGCTTGAAGTTTGTTCGTGGTTGCAGAAGGAAGGCCAGCTAGAAGACTGTTACAGAAATCAAGTCTAGATGAAATGAGTGAATGAATAAGGCTTCCTGCTGCCTTCCTCGTAAGCAATGGGCTATTGGCTGCAATATCACAAAGCTGGAAGTAAAGCAGTCTGACATACCTGTGAAATGTGCCTGTCCATTTCCATGGACTGTTCGAAGTAGTTGATATTGTTCAGCGTTTAATGGCAATCTGTAAATTTGTCTATTATTACCAACCACAATTTTCTTAATATAAGTATCATGCCAGGTTACCAAATCCTCTCCTTTCTTTTTGGCACCATCCTGACAAACCTGCTCGTGTAATATGGGTTTTTCAGAAATGTTACGAAAAATGAGACTGAGATATAATCTTGGACTTTTCTTTTCTTTTTGCAGACATTGATGATTGTCAACCTGATCCCTGTAGGAATGGTGGAACATGCACAGATGGGGTAAACAGTTATACGTGTGACTGTGCCGGAACAGGATTCGAAGGAACCGATTGTTACACAAGTATGCTCCTGTCTAGTAGTTCAGATTTGATTTTGTATTAGCAAGTTATTCAACAGAAATAGTCTACACTTTCTTTTGATAATGTACTCTTTTTGTTACTCTCCAATCTTCAGTCATTGTCTCCCATTAATTTGTACTTTTTCTATATTCATATATACATGGACTCTTGTCATGTGTCAGTAGTCATATTAATATTTTTTCACTCATACGAAGTGTTCTCTTAGATTTCTTTTCCTTAGATTTCTTTTCCTTAGATTTATTACTAACATATATTTCGTTTTATTATTGCAGTATTGTTTTTTTCCCACAATCAAAATGAAGGTACAAGAACATGACTGTTCAAAGAATATGACTTCTGTAGGTGTTTTTTTTTTTCTTCAAAACTGTAAATGTAAATGTAGATTTTATTGTTCAGCGTTACATGGCAACCAATACACTTTGACAATTATCACCCCAACTACAATATTCTTATCATAAGTATCATGCCAGGTTACCAAATCCTCTCCTTTCCTTCTGGCACCATCCTGACAAACCTGCTCCTGTATTACGGAGGTTTCTCAGAAATGTTAAGGAAAAAGTGTTACTGAGATATAATCTTGGACTTTTTCTTTTCTGTTTGCAGACATTGATAATTGCCAACCTGATCCTTGTATGAATGGTGGAACATGCACAGATGGGATAAAAGGTTATACGTGTTACTGTACCGGAACAGGATTCATAGGAACCAATTGTGACATAGGTATGCTCATGTCTGGTAGTTCAATTTTTATTATTAGCAAGTTATTGAAAAGGTCACTCTTTAATACCAAAAAGGGCTGAAAAAAAAAAGACATGTAGAATAATTTTGACGGACATTCCGAACATGACAATGATTTTTCTTAGAAATCATCAATAATTCTGGAATCTAGCTGTAAAAATGACGAATCAGATCGCTTAAGGAAAAGCCCTGTTTTTGAGCTGTATTGCGCTATATATTTTTTATTAATAGTCTCAACTGGTACCAGTTGGAAATCAGTAGGAAGAAAATGTTAGAACTAGGACCAGTAGAATACTAGATTAACTGGGACCAGTATATTACTGGTTTCAACTGTTTCCAGTTGAACAACCATATGCTGAGACCAGTTGATATTACCAGTTGATTTACTAGTTAAAAACCAGTAGCATACCAGTTGATTTACCAGTTGACTATCCAGTAGAAACCAGTATTACACTGGTAACAATTGGTTTTAACTAGTCTCAACTTCAATGTAGTACCAATGTAGAAACCAGAAATACCAGTGTATCTGAGACAAGGAGAATACCAGTTTGATTGGTACCAGGTTTTTAATAGTCTAAACTGGTACCAGTTGAAACCAGTGTATCCAACTGGTGCCAATATGGACATTGGAATATTGCTAATTGGGACCCCCAAAACAGTCGAAAAACCAGTTGAAAGACCAGTTCAAAAGTCAGTTTTAAAAAAGTTCGATACATCTAATGCATATTCATGATTAATCTGCACGTATTCACAGGCAATATGATTATCATGATCTGTCCAGCAAATGTGACAATGCAAATCAATTTTGTTATTTATATTTTATTAGTCAATCATTGACGAATTTATTGTATATATCTGATCATTTTCTACGTATAATTAACGACGTAAAAAAACTATAGTGATTATGTTATTAATAACCAGGAAAGAACATGTATAATTTTTTATACATCTATGTACGAGTTTCAACCGTCTAGCATGACATGATACTCACGGAAACCCAACAAGTAGGCCATCGATGCCATGAATATAAATCGTTTGATAAGAAGACAAATCCTATTCATCAGACTTTGAATAACGACCTTACCGAAGGGGGATATGTATTCATGATACCAAGAAGTGACACTGGGGTTCTTTGAAATAATTCAGTACATGACGAGGGGGAAACATGAATGCGATAGACAGAAACGGAGTACGAAAGAGAGAGGAAAATATTATGTAAATTAATTGTGGCTTTCGATTCCAATGATTACTTTTACGCAGGCTATCAAAATCACATCATGTAGGTAAAGAAAAAATATCTAGTTAAAATACATGGAATGATAAAAAGAATTGATGTATTTTTGGAGGAAAATAAGGTAGTGAATTTCAAAACAATCATGGAAAAACAAAAAACTGATTAATATTCAGAGGAAATTGAACATGTTTGTGAAAATATAATTGTAAGCGCATAACAAAGCATTTATTGCATCTATTGCATAAATATATTGTATAAGTCAAACAGCAAAACCGGAAAATGAAACAAAAAAACAGTGTGACTTTGACTCAACTGGAAAATGCTAAGTAGAATAGAAAACGACCACTTAAGATGACATTTATTTCAACAATGAATGATAAAGATATGGAAACATGACAATACAAGAAAAAATATATCGGAGGTAATTGGTGAAAAAAAATGCCACAAACAAAGATACAGGGTCACAGAGGTCATCTAGCTGTGGATAAGGTAATAAAGAAAAAGAAAACATGATTATTAAACTATAATTAACGAAGTTTGACATTATTCTTATCAATATTCGATTATTAAGTTTTACACCAAAAACAAGATAGGAATAATAATAAATAGGCAAATGTCATTATTATGATATTGATAGAATAATTTACATATTGATTTATGCTACGATCATTTTAGTGTTTGATTCTTACACGATGTATTCATCATTGCCACCGACCTAACATGAAATAGGTGTAACATGCTCTCCCATCATATTCGGTAAAGAATCTTTCCCGTCTGGCACAGCAGGGGATGTTGTTGATTTCAGTGAGACGTGCCCAATTTATACCACTATGGGTAAGTGTGATGTTCTTCTATGCCGTCTTCTCTAAACTTCTTCTTATCATTGCTTTTTCTTCTTTGTCTTCTCTCTTTGCTTCTACTCCCCATCCCCTATTTCTTTTGATCGTTTTCTTCTTCTTCCACTTCTACCTCCTTCTCCTATTATTATAATCATTATCATTATTGTCATCATCGTTATCATTGTTATTATAATAACTACAATAAGATTACTAGTACTATTATCATTTGTATAATCATTATTATCATCATCATTATATTTATCATTTTTGCTGTTGTTACTTTGTGCTTCGAATTCTTCTTCTTCTTCTTCTTCCTCCAATTGTTTTCTTCTTCACCTCCGGTTGGTTCCAATATACCTCTCATTTCGTTGTTTAGGGCCCGGTCACACAGAGGGGACGCATGGGGGCGCACGGTCGGCGGAATGAAAATCGGAAAAAAAAAATCGTGATTCCGACTTTTGTCAGGATTTGGGAGAAGCTAGCGAGCTGACACCGAATGCATAGCGTGTAGCGCGTGTACAGGGCGTGTGCTCCACGTATGTATGGCGTTGGTCTAGCGCGCTCCGCGCATATCTGGCGTCCCTTTGGCGTGTACAATCATGCGTCGAGCTCAGCGCACACTTTTGAGCATGCTCAAAAAATCCCGACCCACACAGCGAGTGACGACGAATGCATAGCGTTGGTCCAGCGTTGGTCCAGCGCGCTCGACGAACGAGTAACGAATGATGACGCACACTTAGCAAAAGACAACGCACTGGCCAAAATTGCAAATTTCCAATGCCCTGGCCTTGCGTCCCCTCTGTGTGACCGGGCTTTAAACAAAATTGAAGTTGGATCATATTCAGATTGAATCTAGTTCAAGCTGACCTCTCGCTTCAAATAATGACTTTACCTTTTACTTACAATATGAATTATATACCTCACTTAAGGAATCCAGCCATCTGATTGGTCGAAATCGCAGTGATAAACTTTAATTATTCCTGTAAAATTGCCCGGTAAACTTCCAGTTAAAGGGGAAAATAGTTCAGTCGTAGTGAAATACCCATAGGTTCACATGTTAAAAACTGGTTTGAGTGATCGCGGATACTGTACGTGTGCGAAGAATTGGTCGGTATTTTTAGTACAGCGCACCGTACGTCAAATAAGGCAAAAAATGGCTGAAGAAACTCTCCTAAAAATTCTTGGTTGTTGATGATCAAATGCAAGACTTGCTAACAGCAAGAACACCAAAAAGGGTACGTGAAATTGTCCATAAATATATTCAAAATAGATCTAGTAGATCTAGATCTAGGCCTAGTAGATCTAGTGCTAAAAATAAAATCCTTCTCATAGAGATTGCACACACGTATCCCTATGCATAGGCCACTGCGCACTCATGCTAGATTGGACGATGTTGTAATTACCAGAGATTCAAACTTGCTTGTGATCCTGAGGGTGATATTCAATAAGTGAGGTGTCATATGAAAGCGCAGGTTTTTCTCCATATTCCCCACAGGGCCGGCCTACCCCCAAAATTGTAAAAAAATATCTTGCTTAGACTAGAATCTAGATCTAGATCTAGTCTACTCTCAAAGATACACTCATAAAAAAAACAACCGTGCAGATAAACCAGAGAAAGGCCAAGGAGGTGTCATAATTTTTTCGGCATATAAAAGTATTAATGACTGCTTTAATATTTGAGAAAAGGTTGTTTTTATACGCTCTTGGGAAGGTTGCAATTGGGCTATTGCCCTCGGCACGTCTCGGGCAATAGCACAATTATAACCTTCCCTTGAGCGTATAAAAACAACTATTTTTTCTCAAAGCAGTCATTAATACTATACTATGATATGTGAGTTTGTCTTCGTGTGTTTTAGGTCTTATTGAAAATGGTGTCATTAATTGTAGTCTTAGAAGTCCTATTTACAATATCAATACGGCCATTGTTCACTATAGGGTGTGGTAATTTGGTACAGTACTGAGGAACCGAAAACATATTCTGTTCCACATTTTATTACCAATAGTCCTTGGTCCAGAGGGGGCTACTGTGCACCCCCTATGATCCTACTTCTTGAGTGTCATTTTGTTCATTGGGATCCATGTTTTCGGAGAAATGATTTTCCCGAGAAAAAACTCATTTAGACAATGTTTTTTGTTTGCCCCTTATTTGAAGATATGTAAAAAATGTCAGGTTTACGTGTTTTGCACACTTTCTAATGGTCCGGTCACACATAGACGACGCACGGCTATTGCCGGCGCATTGAAAGTCGAAAAAAAGTCGTGAGCCCGACTTTGTCAGGATTTGGGAGAAGCCAGCGAGCTGACACCGAATGCTAAGCGTGTTGCTAGCTTGCTGAGCGTATACAGTGTGAGTATAAAAAAAAAAGGTTTACACCTAGAAAATTGCTAATTGTTTAAAAAATCATCTATGAACAGTAAATATACAGGGCGTGGGCTCCGCTATTGTCTGGTGTTGGTCTAGCGCGCTCCGCACATGTCTGGCGTCCATTCGTATCGCTCCGGTTGTCTCATTTTTCGCTCGCTGGACGTATAACGCAGACGGCAATCAGCGGATGACACTAGGTAGTGAATTTGTATGTGAGATTGCTTTGCTAAATATGAAATACAAGAACATTTTCCATATCTTTAAACTATCATTGATATCTGATAATTAAACAGTTATTAAAATAAACCTACCAAACTACTATAGGAGACCAACCTGTAGGTCCCGTGACCAATCTCGGAGAACAAAGGTTTGAAAGTATTTTTTTGTGTTCCCTGATGAATACCGAACAATTTTTACTTGGGCTGCCCCCTTGAAAATCCCAGGCATTTTCGTGAGGGGTCAACAAAGGTCATACAGGGTAGAAATTCAAAAATATTCCAATCGTGTCGATATGCATATCAAATTACTCGTCTGGTCATGAGGATCCAAAAAATGTATAGTTTGCAATACCTCCGATCTTAAATGAGGGCGCTATGGTCAAAAAACGTTGACAGGTCAACACACTTTTGACTTGAGGTCAAATTCAGTCAAAAGTGTGTCAACCTTTCAACGTTTTTTACCATAGCGCCCTCATTTAAGGTCGAAGGTATAGCAAAACTATACATTTTTTTGAATCCCCATGACCATACAAGTAATTTGATATGAAATTTGATAAGGTTAAATGATTGGTCACGGGACCTACAGGCATGTCGCCTACTATACATAATACAATGAAATACTTGACTTAAAGTAGGGGAGTTTGATGTGGTGCACAATCACACCCCTCCGTAAATAATCGAATAATCCATGGCGATCATGAATATTCATGTTTTTGCTTACCCCGCCAATATGCTTGCCCATACTAAATGCAAAATTACGGTGGGGGGGGGGGGGGGGGG